>LPNX010293317.1:180718-211106 GCA_001517045.1 Pseudotsuga menziesii
AACATTGGATGCAAAAATGAGCGTCAAAGTAGGTGCAAACAAGGATGTAACAAAGGACGCAAAAAAAGATGCAATAGAAGTTGAAAAAATTGGCGCAAATAAAGGCGTAGCATTAGATGCAAAAATTTGGGTGCAAAAATGGACGCAAAAATGGATGTTAAAAAGGACGGAAAAAAAGATGCAATAGACGGTGTTTTACGAAAATGTACAATAGCACCTGGTTTAGCGCCGGATTGTTCACCACAATTGAGAAAAAATTACACTAAAATCTGGCACTAAATTCGACGCTAAATCTTGTTTTTGTTGTAGTGAGTTGGTCCTTGATTTGAAAAAGATAGTAGCAACATTATTTATACTATAAAAATAAAACATATAGCAACAATAGTACATACTAATGAACATCAATTAATAAAAGTTAGTTGAGATCTAGTTTAGATCTAACTTATACTCAGACATTTATTGAATGACTCTTGTCACTGTAAGGACAAGCTACCAAAAGAAATGGATGACATACCTTGAGAGAGAGAGAGTGCTGAGTAGGTAAATACATACAGTAGAAAATAAAGTCATAGTCCATCCCTGAAGGGCATACACAATCACAACCCAACTAGGAGAAGATACCTCAATCACGAATTATCCCTAAGGGCTTCTAACAAGTCACAACCCAACAGAAAGGAGATAACACAGACATAAATCATCCCAAGGGTAACAAAAAAAAACCATGGTATGTTGGGAGAAATAAGTCTTAGTCATGGCCAACCCAATGGGGGCTCCAAAATAGTCATGGACATGAAAAAAGGGCATACAAACACAATCACAAAATAATAATAGAGAAAACCCACTGTCACATATACGTTTTGGAAGGATACAAAATCCCACATAGTCAACGGATTAGGTACATAAGATGATGGTCTAACACAATACACAATCTATGGATAAGGTCACAACTCAACAAGATACATAATCCATGGACCAAGAAGGTCATGACCCAACAGGATACATAGTCCATGGATCAGCAGGTCATCACCCAGTAGGATACATAGTCCGTGGATCAGGTCACGGCCCAACCAGAAAGTAGTAGTAAGGTCATAGATTATCCCTAGAGGGTACACACAGTTCACGGCCTCAGTCCAAGGGTAACAAGAACCCAAGACGTCAAGCAACAAAAAACCTTAGCACAAAACCAACAACATCGAACCTTAGAGCAAAGAATCAAATATAAACTTATGTCTATCAAGGCACACTTTTTGGAATGGAGGAGTTGACTTAATTTATAATCTTTACAAGCCTTTTATAAAGGTCACTTAGGAAACCCTATGTATTAGGATGGTCAAACATAAAATAAAGTTAAGTGAAGTTACAATAGGTTACCAATGGTCCAAAGGTCTTACAAAATAAAAACCATAAGGTTGAGTTGACTTAGGATAGGGTACCAATGGTCCAAGGGTCTTACAAAATAAAAAAATAAGGTTAAGTTGACTTAGGATAGGGTGCCAGTGGTCCAATGGTCTTACAAAATAAAAACCATAAAGTTAAGTTGACTTAGGATAGGGTATCAATGGTCAAATGGCCTTACAAAATAAAAAACATAAATTCAAGTTGACTTAGGATAGGGTACCAATGGTTCAATGGTATTACAAAATAAAAACCATAAAGTTAAGTTGACTTAGGATAGGGTACCAATGGTCAAAAAATAAAAACCATAGAATAAAAGTCATGATGCTAAAGGTACACATAATAAGACTGCTAGGACCAAGTAGGATAAAGGACCTTAAGTCAACCAAGGGGGTCATAAAAATTAGGTAATACAACCCTCATACCCGCAAGACCAAGGTGTACCGTAAAAATGGACAAACAACCCCTTTTACCCATAGGACCAACAAGAACAAGAATTTTAATCTTTTCTCTCTCAAGTTATATTGTCACATGTGTTCCATATATATTTTTCTCATCATTGTATAAGGAGAATATCCAAACTGATGATGTGATCCTTTGGTCCTCTGTACTGCTCCTAAGGGTTAGGTTCTAGTGACATCATCAAGTGGTGGCCAGTACCTTGAGAAACAACCTAGAAATAACCGATTAGGAGAGAGTACATCACATATAATCATCTTGGTCAACTTGACCAAGATACACCTGGTTAACTGACCAGGAATGTACCTACAAGAACTGCTTGGTCCCGAACCAAGAATATGTCTGGTCCCAGACTAGGAAGTCTATGTATCAACCTACAAGATATGATTGGACATCATGTCCAATAAATTTTCTGGTCCAAGACCATAATACCTTAGAGACATATAGGTTCCCTAACCATATGTTAGGGACTTTTCCATGGCATCAACCTGCTTGGTCCAAAACCAAGAACCCCATGAAACTAGTGGGGACCCTAGGGTACCTTATAGGGTCTTACTCTACCCTAGTTAACTCACTATGGTACTATCCTCCCTAAGAATGGGTCTCATAACTGCACTATATTTAACAAAAAAAGGATGCCGATGTGAGACATAAAAAATACACTCACGTATCCTTTCTCCCAATTTCATCATAGAAGGATGCATAAGTGAGATATGGTCACCATTGTAAGGAATTGTGAATAAGGGATGGTTCTTGGTCTTAACACTAATTATTAGGGACTTAAGACATAAAATTCATCTCAAGGTTCTCATGGACCACTTGTGGTCCCTTGGGACATCACATATGCCTTAAGTAGGGAATTGTTTTCTTGTTCGTTGAGTATGGTGAAGATTTAAATATTTGGTACATCGATGATGGTTGATATGGCCTATGCTATAGGATATGACAAAAATACATGGTCTTATGCCATATAATTTATCTTTGTGGCTCATGTGTCATGTGTGGGGCTCTAGTGTGTTGAAAGGGAGTTGTAACAGACCCTCATTACCTACCTAAAATGCCATAAGGTTTATAATTACCTCCTCTTATGGGAATGAATAAAATTGCCTCCCATGTGTTATTAAGTGGATATGGTAGAAAACTAAAAGCATTATTACACTACAAATTATCTATGGCCAAAGTTATGGATGACCCAATGAACAACTTTCTTACCACCATTATTCACGAAAATAACAGTTCCATTGTTGGAGACATGAAATGATTATTGATTTGGAGTTAATATTTTAGGGTTGGAACAAGACCCTATTTAAAGTGTTAACATCCTCCCTCTATCTAGTCATTGGAATTTTTTATAATTATAGTTCCATGCCTTATGTGTCATGCATGGTTTATATGTATGGATTAAGCAACCTAACACACCCATCCACTAACATCAAATCGCATAACCCACTTACTTAGTAACCATAGCTCATCATAATTTCGTATATATATTATGCAACATATGTAGTTCCCTTGACAATGATGTAAACCTTGCATTGGGATATTTTTTCCTTTAAGTGAGATATTGCCACCATTTCTAGGATTGGTACAATAGGGATGGTTATTGGTACTACATAAGATATACCAAATAAATAATTTTAGGTAACTCTTATGCCTTATAAAGAGGAAGGATAATTTTCGTACTGGGTGCACCGATGGAATGTAACAAGGAGAAGACAAAGCATTGGACACATGCCACCATAGGTGGTCATTCCCTCACAACTTAAATCATCCTTAAATGCCAAGAACTAAGGATCCATCGACAAGCATGGAATTCATTTCATGCACGATTCAAGTTTATTGTTTATGTAGCTTCAAGACCGCTCATTTACTCTGCGCAAGGAAATTATCCGGCTGAGAAGATCACATTATCCGGGTTGTATAACCAAGGAAGATTTTTTCTTATTTTTTGTTAGTTTTTACTAGTTTTTGTTATGAATCTTCATGGAATTTTCAAAAATTACAAAAAAATTGTTAGATCTCAAAGAGTGTGGGTGTTTGAGGTTTTCTTGTCACGCGTGATTTCATTTCTGCACTTAAAATCGCCCAAGAAAACAACAAAAATTACAAAATTTTGTGAATTAAATTGACAAAATTCCAGCTAAAAATCAAACAAAGTCAAAATCGTCCCGTAGTTAAACAGCTCCTCCTCACAGTATCTCTCTGACTCAATGGCCGATACAAAGTTCATTGTCTTTGTTTGGATATGTGCTATTATTAACTCTTACCCTTCTGATTTTAATGAAACTTCTTGTAAGCGCCAGTTTCAAAAGTGGGACGAGTTTACAGCTCTTCACGATCATTTTGGTTCTTGGCTCATTTTGAGCTTCCTTGCTCCCATGGCGCATTGTCAAAGGGTGTGCAATAAACATGGATGTGGGAGTAGACTTAAATTATGTGAAGTTGACTATGGTGTGGCTCAGCAAGAAGTTGTTCCTACAAAAAAATCCAATCAAGAGGGACCTGATATTGATTGGTTTAAGCTTTTTTCCAAGGAAATTTCTTTCTATGTTGTTAATTCCATTGCTGTGATGGAAGAATAAATTTAGGGGGAATTCAAAATGAAATTTGGGTTGGATGTTGCAATGGATTCAAATTGGAGACTGAATGTTAAAATTGATGTCAATGGTTTATGTGCTAGCCAGGCACAACATGTTTGAGACATCATGTAAAATGCAAATTAATAAAAATACCACAACTAGCTATGTGTCGCAACGATTAAAGAGATGGGGGCATGATTTCAAAAGGAATAGGGAGGGGGAATATTCAAACCTTTGAGCCTATGGGGAAAATCCAAATGTCTAAGAAAAACCCATAAAGTGGTAAACTACCCATTTAGTCCTTTTGTGCCCAGTCATCTAGAAGTTGGTTGAGGAAGTTATTGTATGGGAATGGGCAAGGCATGGGGGTCAATTTCGAATTGGGTATAGCACCCATTTTAGAAAAATGTGTTTTGGCTTAATGGGTAAGTAAGAGCCCAAAAATTACTCACTCACCCATTATGCATTCACATCCCCCATTCCTCACGTGGTGGGAAGCTTGCAAAGCTCTCTCCTTCACGTTTTGGGTTTGTTGTGTGTTTCCTTCATGTTTGGGGGCAGTTTTCTTCATTTTTAACATGGATTGGAGGTCATTTTGGTAATGCTCAGTGGCAAGGCTCTTCCTTGGACGTTTTTTGTTGTTGATTCCTCATTACCTGGTTGGGGAAAAACCGTTTTTGGTTGCACAACGAATGGTAGAAGAAACCCACGATTTTTAGGTGTTTATTGAGGTCATTTTTTCCCCTATGAGCAAGTTGGGATCTTTCCCTGCATTTTTATTTGGTTTCCCATTTTTCTCCATGGTTGGGAAGTCATTTTTGGTGTTGCTAAGTTCCCAGGAAGATAGATCTACATTTTGGAGTTTGGAAGGGATTGTTTTGCCCATGTGAAGCCAGCATACATTTTCATAATTCAAATCCATGAGATGGGGATTTGTAGAGGTCGTTTTTTCCTCTATGGAGCCATTAGACATTCCTTGAAACGATTTTCTCACTTGGGTTATTTTTCTTCCCATTTTCCATATATATTTGCGGTTCCTAGGACATTTTGTCCTTACCCAGCGATTGTATTTTTCTATGAGGTGCATCCTGGAGTTGCCTTGGCTAAGTGTGTCCAAGTAACCCATCTGTTAGATGGTTGACTGGGTGGTGCGAAGGTCGTCTCGGTTGAGTAAGTCCAAGGAACCCCCCATCACATGTTATTGGCTTGTTGCCCTAATATTCTGTGAAACCCAACTATGTGTTGTCTTAACTATGGGTGTATGGTCTTGCTGTGTGTAAGTCTATTTTTCGTTGGTTCCTTGTGGAAATCATGCCCAACTTGGGGGTGGCAATGTTGCTGAGAGATTGATGAGCACACTGGCCTATGGTTGGGTGGAACGTTGCAGAAACATAGCTAGTTGTGGGTCAACTTCTTTTCAAGATAAGTATTCTTGTGCTTAATCAATGCAAACTATTTGTTTTGTGAATTAATGTGAACATGTTGAATGCTTGAATGAATGTGTTTTCTTCCTCTGTGTATTTACGTGTATAATGCATCTGTTTTCATATTTTATGTTCAATGAATTTTTAATTGTTATGTTCATGGGGCTAGATTTCTTGTTCGACAGCTTCGATGATATGGTGAACATCACGGTGGTCCTTCTCGAGTCTAACTTAAAATCACCAAATTTCAACTTCAATATATTGACAATAATATCAAAATTTTATAATACCATGTTTCCAACATAATACTCTATGTTTCCTCTTTCCAATGGATTTTGGATCACCTACTTTGAACCTTCTAATCAAAATTTATACAAGTTTCAATTAGCGTACCTTTGAAAACCCTAATTTGGAGACTCTCTTGCTACCTGACATTTTGAGTGCAATATTTTATCATGTAGTAGTCTCATATGTCTTCTATGAAATTACATATGTTTGACCCAATTATGATTTGCTAAGATAAAGTTATGCTAACTTTCTTAAAACTTGTTGTTTTGTCCCTTTCCAAAGAATGAACTTGTATAGAATTGAAAGTGTGTGATTTTCTTGGTATGATTCTAAAATTGCTACCAAAAATACTATGGTAAAAAATTCTTATAATGCAATAGGTTTCACACAATTTGGATCTTTCAAGCTTCATATATGACATTTTTCCCTTGAACTTGTGTTTTAGACTAGTTTTTGGACTAGTCAAAATCCTAAATCCCATGGATTGTAACTCCAAAAGCACAGTGAATCAAGACATGAAATTTTTACCACGGGTATTTAGCTATGTCTTCTTATTCTCCTTCAAATTTAGTTGTATGTGACTTATTTTAAAATAATTTATGGTGATGGAATTCCAACATAACTCATTTGGAAGAGTCCAAGCCAAAGATTGTATGCTCTTATACCAAATGCTATGATCCAAATCCTTAAGATAGCACAATATAACAAAGTGCACACCATGTACAAAAATGTAAACATGGAGCAAAACTCCAATATAGATAAGAGATATGAGTTACAAAATAAATCCTTAAAGAATAAGAGAACCTCCTCCAAATACCCCAAGACATTCTTATGTCTATTTAACATGTTCCCTCAACAATAACTGCATTACCTCTATATATACCTATTCACTCATTGCACATGAGGCCCCTACATTAGGTCAACCACTATTACATATACATTTAATTCTTTATATACACATTTAGCCCCATATATACCACCTGGGATCATATCATATAAATTGAACCCCGTAAATGCCCCTTGGGTAATATCAATCAAACTTTAACATAAACAAACAATAACCCTTAAAATGTGCAAGAATTATTTGAATAGTTGGTGATGTTATTTGGCCTCAGCAATGAACCTACAAAAATCATGAGAATGTTGAACGAATCACTAAGACAACATCTTGACTCACTTTTTTATCATGCACTACATGACATCTAAACCTAGGAGGATCACTAGTGTCGTTTGGACCAAGTATTTGCAGCACTGTGTAGAGAGAATTTGTTTGCCAACACATATGCATTCAAATAGAATAAAATCATTTATTTTGGATTTTTTTGTGAACCAAGATCAATTGAACAATATTTCTTTGAAATATTTCAACTATTACGTTAACTCATAGCTCACATTTTCCATGTCATGCACCTACTTAACACACTGGATGACAACCAAGCTTACTTTAGTTTGGAATTCATGTAATAAGGTGGATTCAAAGGGATTAAGAATGAGTGGTGACAAACCCTATCATTATTTACATTCAATAAGCATTTACAACGCAAGGGATTCTTTTAGTCATACAAAGGACACCATTTTCATGCAATATTTGCATTCAATAAGCCTTTAAAATGTAAGGTGTTCTTTTGGTCATACAAACGAGACCATTTTCATGGAATATAGAAGGGTTATTGGAAATTGTTCTAATGAAAGACCCCTATTGGCTCTATTGGGTATCATTAATACTTCTATATTATTCTTTAAGCATAATTATGAGAAAAAAAACTTGATTAATTCAACAAAATCTTAATAATTTATTATAAGTTAATTTACTTCCTAATGTTTCACAACATAATCTAGATATTTTTTTAATTTTCATTATAGTTAATAAATCTTAAAAAAATAGGAAATCTGCAGTTGAGTCCTCCTTTTCCCCAATCCAGTTTAGTCTACCCAAACTAGAATTAACCTCCCAACCAACTAGGAGTAGCCTATCTAGTTTCCTAGTTCCAAGAAATTGTAGGTTCCATTTCCCAAGCCGTACAGTATTTTGACACTTTGTTCTGAAATATCTAAGAACAAAAATTGAAATTAGTATCTATTCCAAAATCATTAGTGGATTATTTATGTTGTTAAAGACAAGTCAATCAAGGTAACCAGTCGATGTTCAGAGAAGCGACCTGGAGTTCGAGCGCATCATGAACCCTAGCTCGAGGGATTTCTCCGTCGGTCGGTGGTCCTGCAAATGGATCCACCCGACCCTGAATCTGTTGAGGATCAGTTCCAGCATATCGTGGCCTCCTTGCCTCCGGCTCAGGCTGCCGCGGCCCCATCCTCATGGTTTGTGAAACGAACTGATATCCCGGAAGTGAAGCTCAGCTCTGCAGCTTCGAAGAGAAAAGTAGTAACCCTCTTTGAGAAAGGTCTCATTGGACTTTTCACTGGGTTATGGCCATCCCCGCGCTCTGTGGAGGTCTGGTTAAACAAAAATTGGAGAACCCTAATCCAAGGGGAATTTTAGCAGATCTTCTGTGGTAAAGGGGATTTTGCCTTCATCTTTGAAAAAAAGGAGGACCGAGACTTGATTTTCAGGAATGGGCCTTATTTTATGGGCCCAAGAGGTATGTATCTGAACAAATGGGATCTGTCTTTTAATCCTGAAAAAGATATTCCAAAGGTATTCCCAATCTGGTTTAAGCTTCCTCACCTCCCTCTCCACTACTGGAATGATGAGGACTTCCGAGCAATAGGGAATACCCTAGGGAAGTATGTTGACAAATCTGAACCAAAAGCCCCAATGTTCTCTTTTTCTCGTATCTATGTTGAAGTTGACCTTGAAAAAGGCTTGCCAGAATCCATTAACCTATCCATTGATGGTTGGACTCATCTACATATGGTAGACTACGAGGAAATCCCCTTTAAATGCAAATACTATCATGAATATGGACATTTTTCCAAGTCATGTCCGAAGAAGCCGGAGAAACCCATCTCTGACAGCCCTACAAATGAAGGCTGGAACGTAGCCAATGGGAAAAAAAATGTCAAGGTAGCAAAGCAATAGACCAATGTGGCAAAGACCACCACCGGAAATAGATATGAGGCTTTGGAGGAGGAAACACAAGAAGAAGAACATCAGGAAACTATCCCGGAAATGGAGAAGCAGAAAGATCCCGATCCCTCGGATCCAGCACCACAGCACCAGGAAAATGAAGCTCAGAATGAGGAGCCAGTGCATTCAATAGAAAGGAAGGACCCTGTAACAATTTCTGAAGGCTCCGTTACAAGGTCAAGGGAAAAAGTAAGCTCAGAATAAATAACAGATACCTCAGTAGAAGAACAGGAACCGCTATCCAGAAAAGGAAGGAAATCCAACAAAGCCATCAGAGAACAGGAGGCAGCTAGGGAAAAGGAAGCAGGAAAGCAGTCTAATCTAGATTTTCTAGTATAAAACATACCAGCAAACAAATATCTTCTAAGTGTCGAAGAAGAAAAAAGGGAGAAAGACAAGGCCCTTAAACAACTCAAGAAATAATGAAAGTAGTCTCCTGGAATAGTAGAGGTTTGGGAGGTTATCAGAAATTAGAAGTTATCAAGAGATTTAAAACAATGGAATCTGCCTCTATTATCCTCATCCAGGAGACAAAAAAAGCAGCTGAAGACAGCTTAGAAACAATCAAAAGCATTTGGTCAAAAGGGACAGGCCTAGCCACCAGTGCAAATGGAGCCTCAGGAGGTCTCTTATGCTGGTGGAACTCTGATCAATATGAAATGCTCACGGCCATAGAAAATAGAAATTGGTTACTCATAAAACTTGAAGACAAAGACAACAATTTTTTTTTTTGGATTGGGAATGTGTGTGGCCCAACCCTGAATGCTCAGAAGGAAAGGTTCTGGAACTCTCTTGAGAAGAAATGTGAAGACAAAAAGCTCCTTCCTTGCTATATAGCAGGAGACTTTAATGTAACTATATCTGCAGATGAGCATAGAGGAGGTACTAAGGTAAGAGATCCGTTTGGGGAGAGGCTGGAAGATTTGATCTCTCAATGGAGTCTCACAGACATCAAACCTAAAAATGGTGTCTATACATGGAACAACAAAATAACAGGACCAGGACATATTGCAGCTAGATTGGATCGATTCTTGGTCAGCACACATCTCATCAGCTCTTATCCGAAAACCAAAATCTTGTGCGCTGCGGTCTCCGATGATAAACCTATAAGTCTCTTTTTTCCTCCAAAGGAAAACCTAGGCCCTCTCCCCTTCAAATTCAATCGGATTTGGTTGGAGTCTGAAGGGTTTAGAGATATCATTTATAATGCTTGGCGCTGTTTCATCCCAGGATCTCCTGCATTCTCATGGTAGCAGAAGCTGAAACGGGTCAAGGAAGCTCTTAAATCATGGGTCAAGAATCATTATCAAGAGCCGGCGCAGCAAAAGGGAAAATTTTTAAAAGATATGGAGGCTCTCCAAGCTGAAATGGAAACAAACATGGTTACCAAGAATCACCTCATCAAGGAGATAGAGCTGGAATCGACTCTGCAGAAAATCTTAAGGCAAGAAGAGGAAGCATGGAGGCTGTGATCACGCATCCTATGGATACAAGGGGGGGATCAAAATACTAAATTTTTCCAAAATCAATTCAGAGACAGACAACGATGGAACACCATGAGTGAGCTCAAAGCTGAGGACGACACTCTCATTCAAGGGAAAGCGGCCATCAGCGCTGAGGTAAGGACTTTTTTTACTCCTCTGTATAATGACGAGGAGAAAGTTTCCCAACGCCTCATGGAGGAAATGGTATCTGATATTCCCTCCCTCATCAATCCTGAGGTAAGACTCAAGCTTGAATCCCCTATTTCGGAATCCGAGGTCAAAACTGCTATATGGAGCCTGCACCCGGACAAGGCCCCTGGCCCGGATGGCTTCCCTATCCGTTTTTATAGAACCTTTTGGTCCCTGATCAAGAAAGACCTGCTGTGTCTCATCTCCTGGATGGAAAAAGGTAGTATGGGAGGCGCAACCAGCTCCACCTTCTTGGCCCTGATTCCGAAAGAATGCAACCCCACTTCCATCAAAAAATTCCGACCCATCTCCTTATGCAATGCGTCATACAAAATATTTTCCAAAGTGCTGTCTCTAAGGCTCAAGCAAATCATCCCCTCCCTTATCTCTCCAAATCAAGGGGGCTTTATCTCGGGCAGGAAAATTAGTGATAATATCCTTCTGGTTCAGGAGGCCATCCACTCCAGCTCCAAAAGGGGTGATCCCGGAATGGCTATAAAACTGGATCTGGCCAACACATTTGACAAGCTGAGGCATGAATTTATTTTCCTGGTTCTTGGAAAGTTTGGGCTCCCTCTGGTTTTCATCAAACAGGTTCAGGCATGCATTACTTCTCCCTGGATAGACCCTCTTATAAATGGAAGACCTACAGAGTTCTTTAAAGCCTCTCGTGGGGTAAGGCAAGGATGTCTGCTCTCCCCCTTCCTCTACATCTTGGTTGCTGACACTTTTAGCACGAAAATGAACAAAATCCAAAATGAAGGAACCCTCCCAGGCCTCTCCTTCAGGCGTGGAGTTCCTCCTATCAACCATGCCTTATTTGCTGATGACACTATCCTCCTGGGAATTGCCTCCATCCAAATAGCTAGGAACCTTCTCAGTCCTCTTGAACTCTTTCTTCAAGCCTCTGGAAGCACAGTAAATCTAAACAAATGCCAAATTTATGGGTGGAACTGCCCAGCCCCAACCCTTAGTCGCATCTCTCAACTTCTCCAAATAAAAGCAAATTCTTCATGGACCCACTTCATCTACCTAGGTATCCCCATAGTAAAAAAACTCTTGGCCTCATCAATGTGGACCTCAGTCATCCAAAAAATTAAAGACAAAATCCAGTCCATGGGATCGAAATGGATGAATTGAGCAGGAAAGATTGTTTTAATCCATTCTATCCTCTCCTCTTACCCCATTTACACTAGCTCCATGGTTCTTGCTCCCAGAAACGTCATGAACAGTATATCCAAGGAAATTAAAAAATTCTTGTGGCAGGGTGGAAAAATTCAGACAAAAAAATTTCACCTTGTAAAGTGGGATACAGTTAAGCAAGCTAAAAAACATGGTGGTATAGGCATTCGAGATCCTGAACAAATGGGAAAAGCCATGGGAGATAAAATGGTTTGGAGACTGATCACAGGAAGAAAGGAATGGTGGAAGGAAGTCATCAGGAAGAAATACATTAGGAGACCCAGGTCAAAAATGCTGGATAGCGCATGGGTTGGCCAAGGAAGTAGTATCTGGCAACTGTACAAAGCTTCTCTTAATATAATCCTAGAATATTTTTACCGGATTCCTGGGAATGGGAAAAGGATTAACATATGGAAGAGTAATATCTTGGGACAGCCTCCCTAATCCTCGCTACCAGGCCAATCCCTCCTAGCTGAATGGGCAAGTGAGTAGGGGATCTCCACCCTCTTTGATATTTCACGATGGGACTCGAAAAGGCTCTGGATTGGCTGGAAGGAATTATTCCCCCCAGTCCATTTGGCTAACGCAGCTGACTCTCTTCTCTCCTCCCTCCATGGGTTGTCCCCTACGAGCGTTTCAGTAAAGGAGTGTATCGGTTGGTGGGAAACTGGGAAGTATAATGTTAAAGAAGGATGTCAGAAAATATCCATGGAGCCACCTAGAGTAGAAAAAATATGGCAAAAGGTATGGCACACTAACAACATACCAAAAGTGAACAGTTTCATTTGGATCCTCCTCCATAATAAGCTTCTCACAGCCGAGAATTTAAGGAAAAGAGGCATCAATGGCCCCTCACGATGTGCTTTATGTAATTCAGATGAAGAGACCATCAGTCATCTATTCCTCCATTGCAACTCCTCCCTTCTGGTCTGGAGGTCAGTCCTCCCCCCGGGTATGGCTCTAAACTTCCCTGACTCAGTAGCTCGACTCTTTGTAGACTGGAGCAAGCATTTCCCTGGCTCTTTAA
Organism: Pseudotsuga menziesii; assembly: GCA_001517045.1. NCBI lineage: Eukaryota > Viridiplantae > Streptophyta > Pinopsida > Pinales > Pinaceae > Pseudotsuga > Pseudotsuga menziesii. The sequence goes on from LPNX010293317.1 coordinate 193,834, forward strand.
TCAAGAAACCAATCCTGAGTCATATTTGGGCCTCCATTCCAAAGAATCTCTATTGGCAACTCTGGATTGCTAGAAATAAGGCTATCTTCAAAGATCAAAAAGCAGTCCCAGCCCGAATAGCTGCAAAAACTATTGGAATGACAGCTGAAAAATTCACCTCAAACAATATTAGTTTCCTAGTTAAAGAGGCCATCCCTGACCCTTATTCCACTTGGTGCAGGAACTTCCTGAAGGAAAGGAGCCCTCTTCAGTCCAAAAAAATCAATAACGGATCTGCTTCATTATGGAGACCTCTCCCTTGGGAGATACGTCTTCCCAGCAAGGATTTCAAAAATTGGCTCAGGGAGAAGAACTCCTTTGCCCTCTTCTTCGATGGCGCCTCGAAAGGCAACCCAGGGGTGGCAGGAGCGAGGGGGATCCTTCTGGATCCCAGAGGACAAATAGAACAAACTTTTTCTTGGGGTTTAGGGACTCGAACTAACAATGAAGCAGAGTGGTTGGCTCTCCTCCAAGGTCTGCAGATCCTTCAGGATAAAAAATATCAAAAGGTTTTGATATTTGGAGATTCAAAGCACGTCATATCCAAATTGATCAATGGATACCCCAAGGGAGCAGTCAATTGTCGTCATCTGTACAATAATGCTAAACTTCTTATGCTCAGCTCCTATGAACCATTTCATATTCTCAGAATTAATAACACTGCAGCGGATAGTATGGCCAACTTGGGGGCCTCCATCCCTCAAGGTCACTTCAAGCAAAATGGGAATCCTCCCATTCTTAAATATGTTCCGTAATGAGAATTCAATCTTACACTCATCCTCATCTCAAGCAAACATTCGGGAAGTTATCTATGAATGACCGTCGCAAGTGGATTAGCCTTTCGAATAAACATGGCAAGGAACCTAGCCTTTTGATTATCCATGGGATCTTACTCCTCCCCCCTCTCTTTGGCTTGTTTGGCCCCCCCTTTTTCCTCCTTCCCCTATCATTCTCCTCCATAATCCCTCTCTCGCCCCTTATCTGTCCCTCCTTCACGCTCTTCGAAGCCCTCCGTCATTTCGCAGCTGGCCTCCTCATTGCTGGATCCTCTCATTTACTGCTCAGTCCTCCCCTTCCTCCTTCCTATGCCGTGTGGCCCCCTTGCTGTCTTCTCCATCTCTCAAAGGTAGAGGAATTAAAAGCTCTTCAATTCAGGGATATCTTCATTTCCCCCTCGCATGCTCAAGATCCCTTCACGTTTTTCTCCATGGCCTCCATTGGGAGCGATATGATCCCCCATTCCCTTTCCATTCTCGGCCCTGGATTATATGATGCTCTACGATTTCTGTTGAAAATTATTACAGGCATTGGAGAAGGGATACTGCAAGGCCTTCCGTGGCAGGTTCTCCCTCTTACTCGCTCAGTGGTGAAGGAAAGGTTGGCTCTTGCAGCCTTTTCCCCTTGTTTGTGTAGCTCCCTTTCAATTTCGCAGACAGTCACTCCTGGTTCAGGATTTCTCTTTGGCAATTGCGGAAGCAACTCGGTCATAGGTTGCAGGTGTACAGGGTGGCAAGAAGTAGCCGTGGGCACTTTGGCTTGTGGAAGAAGCGATGACTTACCGCTGTATAAGGAACTCCTCGTGCTTAGATTCTGCTTCAACAGTCTTTTAGCTCCTGATAGTCCTGGTCAAGCTATTCAGAACCTGTTCGCCCGAATCACCTTATTGACAGAGGCTGGAAAAATGGCTCAGGATGGTGAAAACGCGGGGATTATGGACATGAAAAAGAATTTAAGGAGATTGTATGAACTGCTCTCCATCAACGTTATGGATAACAGAGAGATGGCTCGGGAGGTGAAAAAAATGGGAGACACAGTCAGCTATACCTCACTCCAGATCAACAATCACGATGCACGCATCGATGACAACAAAAGCAATCTTCGTGAAATAATGGGGAAAGTCGACAGGATTCAAGAGGACCTTCAGCGCTTCATATCCATGCACCAGAGCAGCAGATTCAATGGAGCCACTGATGATGCTGTGCTTCCAATGGAGGAGGAATCAGTCGTCCAGCCAAGAAATCTAAGAGGCAATCATTAGCCTTCTTTTTTCTAGCTTTGAATGAATGTTTTTCTGTCTATTTTTATGTAATCAGTATGTAAGGGTTTATACAACCCACGGCTATAAATGTTTTGAACAAACTCATTTTGAAGTGTTTTGGGAAACATAGTGGATAGTCCCTTTGTGCAGCTCTTTTGCTTTGCACAGATACTCTGGATCACCATGTCTGTAATGAAAGGCTGTGCACATATAACTTTTATATATTCCCCCCTTTATAGTTTATGTTAAAAAAAAAAATCATTAGTGCCATAGTTTCATGGTCCTCTACTCCATCCCCCTTTCTACTTATGTTCCTCGTATTTATGCAGTTTCCAGTCCATCTCCCCAAATTACCTCCACTACCTTACTAAATAGGCCAATCAATGCCCCTTCCTCAACTTAGGGATAATGCTATATTAATGTGCAACAATCATGAGTTTAATTATTATAATAGTTTTAAATATGCATGCACAAAGTAATTTAGTATGCCAAGAAGTTTTAACCACTTTCCACAAGTTTTGACAATTCGACATACTCATTCATTTACTCACCAATCACTAACTAATTAAAATTAATGCTACTAGATATTTATTGATATGCACATCTAATTGCCACAAACATTAATCACTAATGACCTAATTAATAATCCAATTTATAATTAATATATATAATAATTGTACTAGTACACATGTGCAACATAATGCATGTGTAGTTAGTGCATACATATGTTGTGCATGTACTTAAAAAAATAGTTCCAATGTAACATGAATCAAATTTGATACTAAACAAAATTTGGGTGCCTTTTGGTCTATTGTCACCTATCATATTTGACAATGATAATATATTTATTATCTACATTTGGTGTGTGTTGTGGGGATGCTACGGGATGTCAATGTCTCCTATGTCCAATATGGTTACAATTGTATGGTGCACAATGCAATAAGAACTTCACCTTTTCTAGGTCTTAATTTATGAGATGATAACAATAAAGGAAGTTACTACACATGGAAAACTAATTATGTTTGAATCGATGCCATCTAAAAATAATAAGTAAGTTTGAGAAGCTAAGCTCATATGTTGCAATCAACATCGTGAACTTTGTCATGAATTTCGTGTAAGAGAGAGAAAGTAGAAGCTTTTCTTTAGAAAGAGCACTTAAAAGGAAATGGGAGGAAAATGGAGAGAATGTCATCAATTTACATCTACCAAGTTGCATGAGCATTCATCTATTGCTCAACATGGATCACTAAAATATTTATGAGCCATTAATGTGAGACAAAGTGTTCAAAGAACAATCAACTTGCATGCATATTCATAAAGATATTTTAATTAATGTAAGCACAAAGATAGAAAATTTTATTGTTTTATGGTGTAAAGATCAATGAACTAAATAAAGAATTACCTTTGAATTTTATCAAATTTGGATAAAAGGAAAGTTGCTCTAGGTTAGAAAGTGGTATACTTTAGAGCATATGAAACTGAAGTTTCATCAACCTTTTCAACAACTATTAGGGTCTAACAATTACTCCCATAGGATTCAAATGTCAATGAAGTCCATGAACATTGAAACCTAGAATTTGTCTATATAGATGCACATATTCGGTCATTAATGTATCAAAGATGTAAATTAACACAACATAAACACAAAATGCACATAAAAAATAACCTTTTGTGTGAAACAGTGTGATAAATAGTATCGTGGCATAACTAGACTAATAATCCTTATCACAATGTCCAGTGTTACTATTCTATCACACATGTAGAAGCTTAATCACATTGATATTTACCATGCAACATAACACACAAACTTTATCACAATAGACACATAAGAAAAACAATTTAGTGCAATATCATAGTTGAACAAATTCACATTTTTCTATTTCTTTAACTAAATTATAAATATCCCATTTTCAATAAAATATATAAATATTCCATTTTCAAATCATAAAACATTTGATTATTCATTCATTCATTCATTATTGAATTGATATTCATATTAGTGTACAAATTATTCAACTATTCAAAATTTGGAGTTGATTTGTTCACCAATTTATGTTTCAAAATTTAGAGTTGATATGTTCCCCAATTTCTGTTACACAAATGTATGAGACATAAATGTACTATCATATTTAATTATGCCATAGATTAATACTGTGTATATTACAGTTGAAAGTATATACAACAATTGGTATCAATGTTGTGCTAATTTTACCAACATAGTTCTTTACAAGTTAAAAGGAGGCTTCAAAATTACATCGTATAAACTAATTTTAAATCTTTCAAAAAATGAATGAAAGAAGCATCAGATCATAGAAATGTTGAATTTTTTAGAATACTAAAGTTTTCTTAAATTAAATTGAATAAACTAATCTCAAAATAAGATAAATATCAATGGTGTCGCAAGTCCCTCCCTAGTGGTAATAGAATTTGTGACTATGGAAATGTATCATGTGCAGGGCATCATGAGAGGGACACTAATTCCATGGTGGAGAAAAGTTCTACTGTGTGACATGTCACACAGTAGAAAATCCAATGGCCACAATGATGTGTGACCATTGCGATGTGTTGAGGTCACAAAAGAATTGGACATGTGACACATTGGGAGTAGGAAGGATTTTTTACCTACAAAACATCGCCCTTGGCACAATTAATGTGGGCATGATGTATCACAACCTGTGAGTCTTTCATGTTATTGATGTGTCTTAGGGGGGCTTGTGTATGGTCACAATGTGTCAACACTATTGCTTCAACCTTTTTATGAAATAAAAAATCATAACTATATTTTAATAGGAAAGTCATCTTCCATTAATTCATAAGCATAAAAGCCTTCTGAAATGTAACAAACAATACATAAATTATGTTCCTTGAAACGGGGAAGTAATTGAGATGATTCAATTTTATTTTATTTAACAAATGTAAAGAAACCATTGATATAATAAATAATCTAACAATAAAGAATTCCATGAAACATGGAGAAAAGTATAAAAAAAGAAGTAACAAAAAATGTAAGATGTTCAAGAAAGACTTTTATCCCTAATTTTATAAATCCACTTAGCCAAGCCTATTTGTCAATTGAAAATCAATATAAACTTTTTAAATATAAAATTTTAAATAATATAATAAAAAATACTATAAAAATTTAAATAATATAATAAAAAATACTATAGCCATTGCTTATAGCTTGAACTTGAAGGAACAAAACATTAATTTTGTCTACATTATTATTTTTTACTTTACGTTACTTTACATGCTTTGTAGTATTTTTTTCATTTATTCTATCGATCCATGTTAAAGAACCTAAATATATAAAATATTGCGTTCGTTTTGTATGTACATATGTATTTAATATGTATGTACCGAGAAGAAACTAAATATAGTACCAACAATTGAAATCATGAGGTCAATTCACTAGAAGGAAGATAAGACTAATCAATTTGCAAGAACTGAATTTTATGTTTTTAGAGTAGCCATTCATGAGTTTCTCAATGGCCGGATTTCTATCCTTGATAGTGGTTGGCATGTTTGTATTTAACAAAGAAGTAAAAAAGGCAACCATAAGCTACCATAGTAACCTTTACTCTACTCTTGGATGAGGCTCCATCTGGTTGTGCTCAAATTATGTGCCTTAAGCCAACAAGACTCTCCAACGCCAACATGTTCTGATGGCAACATCAAAACAATTGGGATTACCCTATCCATCATCCATAACAAAGACACATTATTTGTTTAGAACTGAAAATACAACACATAAATATTTTTACTTACTTTAAAAAGATAGAACTCCATTAAACATGAACAATTAGGTTAACATGGTTTAGAAGATTGAGAAAAATTCAAGTGGTTGAGAACTTTGACAAAGAGGTGGTGTCTCTATGTAACCCCAAATTGTAATTAAATTGATAAAAATGCATATCATCAACATGCTTATACTCAACATATATGATCATAGCTCTAAGGCATTCTATAGATGAGAGATTGATAAGTCTCAATGGGTGTATCGGTTAGTCCAGATCTTAGTAATCCAGCAGACCAATGTTCAATTCTGCGTGGGCCTTAACATAAAAAGTAAGTTCAAGGCCCACACTCACATATTTGAAAAAAAAAGATTGATAAAAAATAAAATGCCCAAGATTTCTAGGAATCGTGAGAAGCCAAGCCTTATTTATTATATAGAAAATTAAGAAAAAATACCAAATAATTTTATGTATCATATCACAGAAATGGATATGCATGTAAAGATCAAAGACCTAAATACACTGTATTGGGGAAGTATAGACAATACTAATAAAGTACGGAGTCCATCAAAGACCTAAATCCACTGTATAGGGGAAGTATAGACAATACTAATAAAGTAGGGAGTCCATCAAATACCTAAATCCACTCTATTGGGGAAGTATAGACAATACTAATAAAGTAGTGTGTCCATCAAAGACCTAAATCCACTGTATTGGGGAAGTATAGACAATACTAATAAAGTAGGGAGTCCATCATCATGAGAATGTATACTCTATGTTGCAAGGGCTTATACAACATTTCACAAACAAAAATTCGAGTAGTATGAGAGATCCTTCAGCAAAACTCAATCACAACCAGATATTAAAGCTCTAAATAAAATGCGCAAGCTCACCTCAAATGTTTGTTGGTTTCGTAAAGTACACATGATTGTTCAGCAACTCTACCATGGTCTTTCTCAGGTATGGAATTTTGAGATGATCTTTTAAATTTGTAACATTGTCTATGGGAATCGAACCCACGACCACATGGTTAAAAGCCACGCGTTCTACCAGCTGATCTAATATGGCTCTCTGTTTAAAAATATAAGGATGACTAGTAGATTAACTACCGAAATGAAAAAGTGACAACGGACATGAAGATAAAATTGAGAGGAATTCCTAATAATTAGAATACACCTAGTGAGGTGCAAACCGTTGCTATAAAACATAAAGAGTTCAAGCAGTATTTCACCCGATGTCTAAGGTGTGAGGAAGTCCATAAAATGTTTTCAAAGTAATAGTAGATAATTTCATTTCCAAGTACAACAAAATTTCCAGTTTCCTTTACAAGTTTACATTGGGTATCTCAAATTCTCAACCTTTTCCATTTATTGGAGTAAAGGTCCTTATCAATGCAAGAAATTCATAGGTAAGAGTTTTTGAACTTGGCTGGAGAGGATAACAACATTCCTCTCAACTACTTGATCTACACTCAATTGACATGTATGGGATTTAAAGAAACATGCAATGACATCCTTTAATGTGCTCTCTCTTAGGTTGCATGTGTCGTATTCTTTATAAGTGTAGACTATATACGTCCTACCGCATTTTTGTAGGGTTCCAAGTCACAACCCTAGACATTTTTTGTAAAGGAAACTAGTGAGTAATTCAAGAATAGAGATAGATAAATTTAACAACGAGACTTGAGTTATGGAATATTGTCATGTGGATAGAGATGGTGGGTTATTGTGATTGGAAACAAACCCACGGGTGTGGAAAAAGAAGATCAAGAAAACTTGGATAGGAAGGCGAAGAGAACCTTGGGCCTTTTCCCAGGAGAAAAATAGCAGTTCCTTGTTATTCATCTTTGAATCAAAGGTAACCTTTGTACACCAACAAGTACATCTACCAAAAAACTAATGCCACAGCTAGGAGCATAAAGTACAGACCCAGCATTACCATACAAGAAGAAAAAGGCGCCAAAGGATGCACGCACAAACAAAGAAGAGGCACACAAATGAACTTCCAGCCCCCATCTCGAATCACCTCAGCAACATCGAACAAGTAAATATAGACAAGCTGATCTAAGGAGACACTGTTGGGATAAACTTGCTCAAAAAAAATGGATGATCAAGCCACCCCAATCATCCATAGGATGAAATCTCATATTCTATCCCCAAATGAGGTGAGGGGGATTATGACAAAATCAATAAAGCTGGATAGAGACTTGCCAATAACATATATCCTCAGAGAGTTCTGAGTAGTGAAGGATCCCAGAAGGTAAGGAGAGTTCCTCCTTATATAAGATGTGTGCCATGACATTAAATTCTCTGTAGACATGAAATGATTCGAGATGGATAAAGTAAGATCGAAGGGAACTGATTTATTGACACCAACCATTCAATTCCAGTGCCATTAAGTTAGCCTTCCCATTGAACCAATTAATAATAGCTGAAGAGTCTCCTCTGATATGTAAATATGGCATCCCAATAAGTTTGGAGAAGACTAATAGCACCCAAATTGCAAGAAGTTCAGACCAAGTATTTTTTTCTCCATCCACAACCCATTTTAAGTTGATAATAATGATATGTTCTCAATGAAAGGTGAAACCCAATGCCTCCAATCCTTTTTGTTGAAGCACCATCAAAAAAACCAACTGGGAAATTATATACCAGTGCCAATCCTTTAAATATTCTACTAGAGCTAGTAGTTACCTTTATTGTGTGCATATGTAATTGATCTAGAATAAGATGGGTGGTTTGCTTTGTTGATGGCCTGTAATCTTCAAATATAACCTTGTTACGTGTAAGCCATATCTGCCAAGTCATAAGAAGGGGCAGATATTTCAGTTCATTTTCCTTCCCTATCCATATAATCCATTTTTTTTTGTATGAAGGCTCATTCCAAGTTATATTGCGTTGGAGAGCAATCCCGAGACCACAGATGACCTCCTTGGTATACCGACATTCTACAAATAAGTGATATACCGATTCTGCATCCCCAGAGCAAAGACAACGACAGTTAGGACCAGGCCTTCCCTTTTTCTACAAGTTGTCCCATGTATTGATCCTGTTGTATAGACAGAGCCATACAAAACAAATCACTTTCAATGGTAGGTTGTATTTCCAAATCAATACAAGGATCTTTTTTGGAGTTTCGGGGCAGTAACTAGAGGCAATAAAACCATATGCCATACAGCTTGTAACTTGACCGGTGCTTTTATTAAACATCCATACCAGTGAGTCCTAACTATCATCAAGTCATATGCAGCCATGGGATAGTCCATTTATATAATTTGTCCATAACACCTTCCATGACCTAGCCAAGTCGAGGTCATCAGCAGTAAGCTAGTACTGATGGGTAGAGGGACTAGTTGCCCAGTAGTGAGCATCAACAAAAGTAGTAATCTCATAATCCTCTAAGTAGGATCTGAGAGCCACCAGAAGGACAAAGTCTGAATTTAAACCAGCTATGGGGTCCACGCCAATATTAATATTTTTTCCATCACCCACCTTCCATCCCAGACATTTGGTGATCCAGGATAGAGTTCTGATGAGGCCATTCCATATATGTGATGTGCCTTGAATAGTAAAGGCTTGAGATCAGATCCATTCCACTACAGACCTGTTTTTAAGATATTTATGAATGATAATATGAGACCATATACCTTTTCCCTTCAGTACCATCCACATACATTAGATTCTAAGGGCCAGACTAAACGAGTCCATATTTTTTATATCCCATCCACCTAAATCATATGGCCTCGAGTTCAAATGCCAGTCCACCAAATGATACCTGGATTTACCAAAGGAATTTCCCCAAAGAAAGTTGAATATGGCACACCTGAGATAATGCATAATAGTTCTGGGCATCCTAGCTAGAGTGAGCCAATAGACAACCAGCCGCATTAAGACTGATTTAACCAGTATCAGCCTGCCTCCAAGTGATAATATTCTGTATGTCCAGTTACTGATTTTTTTTTCAAATTTTTTTATAAGCCATCTCCAATCATTGACATGATAACCCAAAGGTTTCAGGTAAAATCCTAGGTACTTAAACCCCAATGCCAGAGGCTCCATTTAAAATGGGAGCAAGGTAGCGACACTGGCTCTAGTTAGGCCATCAATTTCATTGAACATAAAAGAGGATTTCTCTTCGCTGATTTTCATGCCAGCTGCAGAGAAAAAGAGATCCAACAATTCTTTATAGCGCTTCCATTCCTCAACAGTCCCCAGCCCAAAAACATGACATCATCGACAAATAAAAGATGTGTGATATTCAGAGAAGAGGAAACTTTAATACCCACTATATACCCTCTTTGTTGAGCATGAGTGATCAGCAGAATCAGGATTTCAATAATCAAAATAAAACTTAGTGTTTTCAAATGAATAATTAGAAATAAGTGTTAAGGAGCTATTTGAGAATTTAGGATCTTTGTTCAGTCAAATTCCCTTGTAAACAAATTGTTTCTTTGAAAGAAGTGGTACCTCCTTAGGATGAATGAAGGTGGCTCTATGGAAGAACACCTTAATGCATTTAACTTGTGATAAGTTAGTTAGCCTCTATTGATATTAATATGTCTAAAGAAAGAAAGTGTATTACTGTGTTGTGTTCTTTTCCAAATTCATGGGATAATGTAGTTGTAGCTACTGGTAGTACAACTCAATGTACCTTAAGGTTTGAGGATGTAGTAGTATCTATGTTATAAGAAAAAAATGGAACAAAAATCCATGGTGCCTTATAACTAAGGATTCCTTATATGTAAGAGGTTGTTACCAAGATAGAAATAAAAATAAGTTTAGGGATAGATAAAAGTCTAGAAGAAGACAGAAGAAGACAAAAGTTCCTCATAAATTTATAAGGAAATGTATGAATGATAGGAATTTGAAGTAAGATTGCAAAAAAAAGAATATAAACATATGTAAGATATTAAATATGCCCCTTTCATGGAAATGGAGGCATCCATAGAAGAAGTAGGGGTTGTTTACTAGGAAACTACAAGTACACATTTAGTTCATGATGCATGGTTAGTTGACTTGGGTGCATATTTTCATATGACTCCTCATAGGGAGTGGTTTTGTGAATAAAGTATAATTACTTTAATGTATTATTAGGATATAAATCAACAACCAAACTCCTTGGACATGGAAACGTCAAGTTTCTCCTAAATATGGAAGGGTTAAAACCCTCCCTATAATTCTACACAATCCAGAATTGGATAGAAACCTTGCATCTTCAATAAGTTGATTGATGTAGGTGTGTAGACTATATTTGAAAAGGAAATATGCAAGATGGTTTTAGTATCAATGGTGTTGGAAAAGGGAGTTCAAATTGGAACCTTATACAAGATATTGGGAAGAGCTATGTTCGATAGGTGTAATAATTATGTGGTTCTCAAGGTGAGAAAATAAGTAGATATGACCATTATTGTCCATGTAGAGAAGTAAATGCTTTTGCATCAAATATTGAGACATATTGGAGAGAAGGACCACCATATTTCACACAATAAAGGTGTGGTTGATGGAATTACTAATTGTTACTTAGATTTAATTTTTTATGAACATTATGTTTATGCTAAATAGTATTGGGTGAAATTCTCGACTTGTGATAAAATAACATAAGGATTCTACTCATGATACATATTGATCTATAAATATCTATAGTATGTCTTGTTATAGATGATTTCTCAAGGAATTCATGGATATATTTCCTCTTAATTAAATATGATCTTTTCGATAAATCCAAAGAGTTTTTGACTCTTGCAAAAAATAGTAGGCATAAAAGATGATAACTTGGTGTTAAGTATAAATACTAGTGGAGAGTTATATGGAAATGAATTTGAGAAGTTGTAGTATAAGTATTGTGGAATAGCAAGGAAAAATACAACTCCATATTCCCCTTAACAAAATGGAGTTGTAGAAAGAATGAACCAAACATTGGTGGAATAGGATTTGAGTATGCTTAGTTTTGTAGGGTTAGCACAAGAATTCTAGGAAAAGGAAGTGGATTATGTACGTTTGGAATACCCCGATTTTGACCCGTTTGCATTAAAAGGTACATGATGTATATATTGTAATTAATCATGGTGAGGAGCTAAAATCAAAATCCCCACCATCAATTTGGTTGTGTTATGTTTCGGCAATTGGGATCGTTGCCGATGGTATATCGTGCCATCCGGCACATTATAGTTTTGGCATCATGTAAATATGCACTTTAATTAAAATGAACCTACAACCAGCTATGACGGTGCAACAATAATGAAAAGGGCATGATTTTCCTAAGGATAAGGGGGGATTGTTAAACCTTGAGCCTTTGGGGGAAAAGCCATGTGTCAGCTGTTGAACCCATTTGGTTGTCACCCACCTTTTTGTCTTACTCACCTTTCCTTGTCTTATCATCCAACTACCACATTAAAGGTTCTGCTGTTAGTTGGGGCAGTTATTGTTGGGGAGTGGAGTGTGGTAGAACTGTCAGTCCTTGCCCACACCCACACTCCACCAGTAGGTTGACCCTCATGTTGGCAGGAAAAAACACTACCCCATCTTGGCATGCAATTTTTCCCATTCTCTCCATGACTACATGGGACACTTCCACTCTCCCACTCTCCCAAGCTCGTTCATCTCATGCAGAGACGTTCTGCTTCCTCATGCACTATTTGGGGGATTCTCCATCGTTTTCCCATCTCACGCAGAGAGCTGGGGGGTACGGATTCGGCCGTTGGCGTTCTGGTCTAGGGGCGTGTATTTTCCCTTACCGATTTTGGTCTGTGTGTATGTTCTTTCCCAGGCATGGGCTGAGGATCTGTTTACCTTTCCATTTCAGACTGTGTACGTTTCCCATGGCTTCATTGTTGAGAGCGGGCTGTTGTTTTTTCAGTGTTTTGTTGGTTGTGGGTTCAGCTACGATTTGGGGGTTGTATGTGTCATTATTGAGTCGTTTTGGCCACAATAGGGACAAGAACGACTCAGGAATTGATTTCCCCTGTCCCAACTGTGAACCGCTTGTTTTACTGTGTGTATGTAGGGGTTGGTCTTCGGACTGTGTTGGAATGGGAATGAAGGCTTGGGCTGCTTGATAAACCTGGTGTGTTCGGGAACCACACCGACAGAGCTAGAGGGTTTGCTTTCTTCTCCACAACCCCTGAATAGCACTGGAAGGGAGGTTAAGGCCTGAGGGACTATGTAGCAGAGAAGGGACTGATTTCCTTGTGTTGGGTGTGTGTGGGTGTTCTAGAATTCAAGCTAGTTTTGGTGTAGGTGTCAGCTCTTAAATGAGCTCACCAACTTAGCATTTAGCTTTTCCCAGCTCCTTGATGCCTGCTAAACCCAACTGTGTTGGCTTGGCTGTGATTTATGTATCCTTGGCTATGTGTAAGCCTGCTTGTTCCTTATTCCTTGGGGAATCATGCCTAGCTCGGGAGTGGCAACATTGCTGAGAGAATAAGGAGCACGCTGGCCTATGGTTGGGTGGAACATTGCAGCGACGTAGCTGGTTGCGGGACGAGTTCTTTATAAGATAAGTGTTCTTGACCATTTCGTTTCTACAATCATAATTATTGTTAATGAATTATAATGAACATGTTGAATGAATGAATGTATGTTTTCTTCTGCTGTGTATGTGAATGATTATGCATCTTAGCATGTTTTAATTTTCAAGCAATTCAGTTTTATATATGTTCATGTTCATGGGGAGGTTTCCCGGATGGTTAATGGTATGGTAGCATCCTCTTCGTCGGTCGAAGGGTCGGGGACGTTACAGTGTGGTATCAGAGCTTACGTTGCAGCATGGGCCTGAATAGGCCATGAAGATGCAGTGATAGAGCCATCATTACAGTATTGGGCCTTAGAGGACAATGAGAAACCAGTTAGCAGAGGTAGGTTTCCCTCTGCCCAAAAGAAATATGAATGATAGAAAAATCTTCAGAAAATTTTGTTGAAAATTTTTCTAAGTGTCGAGCTCATTGGATCATCAAAGGACTAAGAGGGAAGCTCCTCTGATACAGCGGACAATTTAGTTGGAAGGCCACCCGACAGGGGGAACAAGCGAAAAGAATTTCATGAAAATTCTTCTAAGTGTTAGACCATCGGATCATTGGAAGGCTTAGACAGATAGACCTCTGATGCAGACACCGGTGGTGGCGAAAATTAGTTGAGTAAGTAGCCGACACAGCGGCAGAGATCTCCGGATGACCACCAAAACATCGACAAAAATTAGACGAGGAAAACGCCGAAATGTCGAATCTGTTCAAGTTAAAGATCACTGAAAATTATATGTTGAAAGTGTTGATACGTCAGCAGAAGATAAAGGAAGTTTTGGCGAAAATTAGTGGACGAGAGCGTCGACGCGGAGGAGAAAAGCCCGAAAATTTGCTTAAATGTTGAAAGCATCGGAAGAAATTAGTTGTTTGGACCGTCGATGCCATCGCCAAAATTTAGTTGATGGCGCAGTCGACGTGGTGGTGGATAAAGAAGGAAGTTTTTCCAAACTATCGGTGAAAATTTAGATGATGGAGCTGCCAATGTGGCGGCAAACATCCATGAAAGTTAGACGGTGAGGGCACCGATGCAGAGGAGAAAAGAGAATGAAATTTCTCTAAGTGCTGGAATCATTGGAAAAAGTTTGTTGATTAAGCCACCGACACATTGGAGAATATTAGTGGTTCAGACCGTTGACACGTCGGGAGAAATTAGTTGTTGGTCTACCGATGGGCATCGAAAATTTTTAGCTGTTTGGGTCACCAACACAGTGAAAGAATTTAGTTTTGCATCGCCGACACATAGTGTTTAGTGGTTTCGATTTCCAATAGGTTGTATGGTCCATGGAACCCACAAATGGTTTGTTTCCCGTTGTTGTGGATTCCTAAGGAACTATCCACCCGAAGAATAGTGCTTCCGATCATCGATACCGCGCCATGGAGTTAGTTTCCTCACCGATGATGTAGGGGTTAACAGTTCTGATCGCCGATAATAGTCCTTGGCATCGCCGATAATAGTCTGGAAGCCTAGACGACTAAGGGTTCGACACATCGGAGAAAAATAGACGAATAGACCGTCGATGAACAACGAAGAAAACTGGTTGTTTTGACTATCGAAGTGTCAGAATTTTAGTTGGGAAGAGGTCCAATTGAGCAAAGGAAATTTTGAGTTTCAAAGTGGGATTTCTCAGCAATTTTCAGTGGATTTTTCAGTATATTTTTAGTGGATCACAGGGATGAAAAGGAAGAAAATTCTAGGTAGCTGAAGTTGGCAATTCGGACCAGAATACAGTTGTATGTAAAAGTGCATAATTTTTGGTGAAAATCATCATTCTAGAACTGGTGTGGTTTTCACATCCAAAATTAGAATGGAGCATTGGGATAGGCATTGGAAAGCTTATCCAGCAGGGAACAAGGGAGAATCTCCAGAATTTGAATGAGGAGCAGAAAAGTACTAACGGTTGCTGAAAAGAATTATGTTGCTGTCAATATGGACAATCCGAGGATTGCATGCCTAGAGATAGCAAATACCATGAAGTCGAACCAGCTATTATGCAGAAGAGGAATTCCAAGCAAAGATGAGGGTTTTGAAAAGGAAAGTCCCTTAAACCCTATCTTGCTAACTATATTATATTTTATAAGCTTGTGTACATAGAAATTATGGCATGGGGATGCTAAAAATGCATGGGGATATGCTTGCGTGCATAGGATATTACATATTAGTAAAAATAGTGAGAATTATACATTTATAATGAACCACTAATGGTAAATATTGCATTGGTGTTGGCATTAGTGGAAAAACCAACGACAACATGAGCATGGCTGAATATGTTGCTGAAGCTGATGAATGTGACCAACAACCCTATGGAGAGAGGGATAAGGCAACAAATCCAGGATCCAAAGTTGGTGAGCGATTTCTGCAATCTCTTGCAAGAGGCCAACCAAATTGGTAATGTCAAGGGTGTAAGTAGGATCCATGTAGGTAATGGTTTAATTATGACAATTGCATGAATTGGAAAAGCAAGAGATCTCATACCATGTGGTTATTTAAAATTTATACTACATTCATATAGAAGTATATCCTGCCCTGTGAATGTTGATATGAACTCAATAACTAGGACAAGTGAGGACTGGTGGTCTTGATTATAGTAATGCATCCTATATGAGGTAGTCCTAGTCAGGCCATGGTATGTTTCAATGCATAGTACTCCCGAGTCAATACAAGGTGGCATTGAGTGGATATGCATTAAGATATTTTATAAATCTTGTAGTTATGCATTGAATGGATGCATATGAAAAGTTTGAGTAAACGTTGTAAATATGCATACATAAGTGTAGGTGCAAATGTTGTGATGCATTGCATGAATGCATCGAGATAATGCTTATTTATCATGACTAACTAATGGCTGAAATGATGAATTGATGATAATTCTAGAACCATTTCAAGAGCTATCATGAATGTAGGATAGTAAGTGCATGAAGAGGGTAGTCATGATCGATTGGCTGCCAGAAATGCTCTATGGAAAAGCAAGGTGGTACAAATGATACACTTGTGAAGTAAGGAGTATCTAAACACTTCATTTAAATTGCATAAATGATGTGACTTTGCAATTTTAGTATGATAATTATTCACGTGAAGTAAATGAGTTTTGGTAATATTGATGCGATTAACAGCTGGAAGTATTTGAATTCTATAATTCTAAAAATGCTTCAGTGATTGTTGCAGCAATGAAAAAGTTATATGCATCAAGACTTACCAAGTCTTTGGCTGATTGAAGTTTAGATTTCAGGTAGATTGTTTGGGGTGTGGCAATATGGGTAAGACCATGACAAAGGCCGAAATATACCCTATGAAAGAGCCAAACCTTATGAGAAGAGTCTCATGGCTGTGAAATTAGTCTGTATGCAGAATGAGTTGTCAATTTGAATTTGTAAATTTCAGATTTGAGAAATTGCTGACAACTACTAATCACTATTGGCTTGCATAGAATTGTGTCAGGAGGACGCATTGTAAGTGGGTGTTCATATTATGCTAGTAAGCATAAAATCATAATGGGCATAGTGGTGCTGCTTACAAGAGACCAACAAATGAGGATCACCTCATTGCCAAGCAAATCAATTTCTGTAGTAGACAGAGTTGTAAATTCACATTGAATTTAATTACTAATGCCATTGCTTGGTTATGGAACAATCAAATTTGGATTTTATTGTTAGACAATGATTGACTGTTTGGCTACTTGATGAATGTGCTAGGGGTACACATTGCAGGAAGACCATGTTTGATGGCCTGCAGGAGCCAAACTTCACAGGGAGGTTTTCCCCTATCTTGGAATGGGTTTCGGGTGAAACTCCATTGGACATTTTGGAAATGTCCCATCTGCACTACATGTTTGGTAAGCAACATGAGTGAGATCATTAGAGAGAATTTGAGGTAAAAAATGGGCCTCAAAAGGACCAAAATGTACTATAAAAATCAACCAATTACATTCTAGTAGATGACATCATCCCC
>LPNX010293317.1:211369-288383 GCA_001517045.1 Pseudotsuga menziesii
TACTTTTAATATAAATAAAATTCATGAATGATATTTATAAGAAAAAAATATGTTGGTTATGCATCTAAATTAAATTCATTTTTGTTTAATTTTATTTACAAGTTCAAGACAAATAAATGCTAAAGGACAAAAAAAATTTTGGGAATTTACAATGAATCTTAGTCACATCATTGTAGAGTTATTTTATTAATTTTATTTATAGTCAATTTAAAAAAGTAACTCAACTATGGTTATTTATATTGTGCATAAAAAGTAGTGTAGGAGGTGAATTGTCATATATACCTACCCCATAAAACCTCTAACTCATAATATTTTAATATATCTTATATTTTTGTAGTACATCTCTTAGGAGGCCCATTTTTGACCTCAAATTCTCTCTAATGTGGTATAGATTATGTCGGTAAGACATGTGTGGGATATGGAATGCAAAAAGGAGTTGGGGAGGCAAACCGAGGGACTGCCAACTCAGAGAAGGGAGCCTCCATTCCTCCTTAACGAAGGAATATTGCATCAGCAAATGGATAAGTGTTTTGTGACCCTAGCTAAGAATATGCATGTCAAATTGTTAAATTCCATATGCAGATCATGTTTTGATTTTATTTCCATTATGACAGATTGCTTGAGTATGAATAGGGCCTACATGGCTCGCATTAGAAAGGGGTGCACACTTTTCCCGATGTCGAGTCATGAAAGGGTTTTTAATATTGAGTACACCCTAGGGATTGGATGCACTCCTGGTGTCTCAATACTTGATAGTGAATGATATGAAACATGATTACAGTTTTAGAGCAATAACGCTGATGAGTTTGCTTATATTACTTGTGTTGCCAGGCTAAACATATGCAGTTTGGTGTTGTACACTAAAGGGAAAAGGATGTTGTGGAGATTGTGGGGACATTACAGTGTTGTCTTGACTACCTACAGTCTGATAAACCCAACTGTTAGCTAGCTTGGCTAAGTATCCTGATAAACCCAACAGTGTTTTGGCTTGATTTCCTGCAGCTTGATAAACCCAATTGTGTATTGGCTTGGCTGGACAGCCTGATAAACCCAACTATAGGTTGGCTTAATTATGCTTGATATGTATAAAAGGATGTGGTGAGAGTGTCACTGAAATAGGGTTGTTATAAGCCTAGGGATCCATAGTAGATCCTAGACCTGGAAATGGTCGTGGTAATGTTCCAAGCCTAGTTGGCATGAAGGTGTGCTGGCTGTACATTAATTATTTGATGTTGTGGAGCAGCCTGCGTGCTGACCTAACATCCAAGTCCATAGGCAATCCCAAGGCTTGCAAACCGAAGCAGGACCCTGTGGACCAGAGAGGAAACGCACAATACAGATAAGTATTGGATTATTTTACAGCTTCTTGCTTATGAATATACATGTGTATATGATCTGGTTATGATATTCTAAGCTCTTGTTAAAGAGATAAAAACCGATGAGAATAAACTAAACATGTGAATCTATTCAATGTTTGATAATAGGTATCGCTGGGAGCGAGGACTATGAGGGCATCCTAGAGGTGCATGTGGACATGTGACTGTCCTGAAGAGCTCCAAGTGAGCAATAATGAAAAAGGTGCTAGTGGGACTGTGAAGGTCCTAGCAGCCAAGAGTTGTAGACAAACCATGTGGAGAGACTCCATGGTTGAGAGGTCTGGAATAAACTGGAGGCACTAAGTGTCATGACCAAGAAGGGTTGGTCCAACATTCACGGTGAAGTGAAAGAGGCTAAGAGCATGAAAGCCACAGTGGTGGTGTGGATTCCAGAATGGGACAAGACAAAGAGGGGAAAAACTCTTGTTGCTCTCTCTTTCTTTTTTTTGATTATATATATATACTTATGCATTGTGAAAACAGAAGATTGTTGAATGCATGTATGGCTGAAAAGAGAATGTGTTTATTTGCTTAAAATAAATTGTGAATGTTGGAATAGTTAATTCCCTGCCCAAGAATGGACATGAAAGAGCTCATGTGCCTGTTGGGAAGGCATGAAAAGTATGAAAGTCTCATTGAGAAGACTTGGACTGCCATGCCAATTGGGAAATTAATTGACTGATTTTAATGCCTATATTATGCTTGGTCTAATAGAATTTCAATGATGCATCTCACAGGTGAGAAAAGTGAAATCCAATTGTGCACAGTGATCATGGCAGCAGACCAAAAGCTATTGGACTTGGCTGGAAGTCTCCTTCAAACAATTTCCAAGATCCAAGAAAATCTTGGAGAGATGCTCAAGATACAGAAAAGGCAGAATGAGATGAACCACCAGATTTTGCAAGACTCTATTTGTTTGCAAAAGGAGGTAAAAAGCCTTCTGGGAGCAATCTGTAAAGGAAAGAAAAGTGGATCAATGATGGGGCATTCATCCAATCGTTCCTTTAAGAAACGTTCCAGGTATGAAGACTCAAAGGAAATTGAGTAGGTAAAGATGAAGCAGCCAACGAAATGTTGGAAATGCGGAGGACATCATTACCGCCAGGACTACCCAATGAGGGAACATCAAGAGGGTAGCAGCCACAAAGTTCCTAGACTTGGGGATGAGTCAAAAGCTGAGAACCAGTAGGAGAAGCTCGTGGAAGCCAAAGGGCTTGGTCCTAGAAGTTCAAAGTAAATAATTGAACATGGGACAGATCTGCAAAATTTTAATATTTTGGATGTGTAAATTGTATATGTATTCCTATGTATTGGAACACCGAGGACGGTGTTATTCCAAGGGGGAGGGGGTTGTAATACCCCAGTTTTGAACCATTTGCATTAAAAGGTACATGATGTATATATTGTAATTAATCATGGTGTGGAGCTAAAGAAAAAAGCCCCACCATCGATTTGGTTGTGTTATGTTTCAGCAATTGGAATCATTGCTGATGGTATATCATGCCATCCGGCACATTATAGTTTTGGCATCATGTAAATATGCACTTTAATTAAAATGAACCTACAACCAGCTACGACGGTGCAATGATAATGAAAAGGGCATGATTTTCCTAAGGATAAGGGGGGGATTGTTAAACCTTGAGCCTTTGGGGGAAAAAGCCATGTGTCAGCTATTGAACCCATTTGGTTTTCACCCACCCTTTTGTCTTACTCACCTTTCCTTGTCTTATCATCCAACTACCACATTAAAGGTTCTATTGTTAGTTGGTGCAGTTATTGCTGGGGAGTGGAGTGTGGTAGGACTATTAGTCCTTCCCCACACGCACACTCCACCAGCATGTTTACCCTCACGTTGGCAGGATAAACCACTACCTCATCTTGGCATGTGATTTTTCCCATTCTCTCCACAATTGCATGGGACACTTCCACTCTCCCACTCTCCCAATCTTGTTCATCTCATGCAGAGACATTATGCTTCCTCACGCACCATTTGGGGGATTCTCCATCATTTTTTTATCTCACGCAGAGAGCTGGGGGGTGCGGATTCGGCCGTTGGCATTCGAGGCTAGGGGCGTGTATTTTCCCTTACCGATTATGGTCTGTGTGTATGTTATTTCCTAGGCACAGGCTGAGGATTTGTTTACCTTTCCATTTAAAATTGTGTACGTTTCCCGTGGCTTCATTGTTGAGAGTGGGCTGTTGTTTTTCCAGTGTTTTGTTGGCTGTGGTTTTAGCTACGCTTTGGGTGATGTATGTGTCATTATTGAGTCGTTTTGGCCACAATAGGGCCAAGAATGACTCAGGGATTGATTTCCCCTGTTCCAGCTGTGAATCGCTTGTTTTACTGCGTGTATGCAGGGGTTGGTCTTTGGATTGTGTTGGAATGGGAATGAAGGCTTGGGTTGCTTGATAAACCTGGTGTGTTTGGTAACCACACAGACAAAGCTAGAGGGTTGGATTTCTTCTCCACAACCCTTGAATAGCACTGGAAGGGAGGTCAGGGCCTAAGGGACTGTGTAGCAGAGAAGGGACTAATTTCCTTGTGTTGGGTGTGTGTGGGTGTCCTAGAAGTCAAGCTATTTCTGGTGTAGGTGTCAGGGATAATTTTAGGGGCGAATTTTAGCCTAGTGGGCTATTTTTCCATGTTTTTCTCCCAAAAAAGATTCACCATTTTTCATTTTTTGAAGCCCTGTTTCACCCAATTTTGATGGGGTAAATATTTTTCACCCTAAAAATCACCAAATTATTATATAAAAGATATAAAATCCTTGTAAATTAAAATGTTTTAAAAAAAATATCGCCAATAATTTAATAGTTGGTGTTTTAAGAATTGGTAATATTTGCCAACATTTATACACTTTTAAATAAGTATGGTTCCTTAAAATCATCCTTGGTAGGTGTCCTTATCTCTTTAATGAGATCACCAGCTTAGCATTTAGCTTTTCCCAGCTCCTTGATGGCCTGATAAACCCAACTGAGTTGGGTTGGCTGTGATTTGTGTATCCTTGGCTATGTGTAAGCCTGCTTGTTCCTTATTCCTTGGGGAATCATGCCCAGCTCAGGGGTGGCAGCGTTGCTAAGAGATTAAGGAGGACACTGGCCTATGGTTTGGTGGAATGTTGTCGTGACGTAGCTAGTTGCGGGACAAGTTCTTTATAAGATAAGTATTCTTGACCATTTCATTTCTGCAATCATGATTACTGTTAATGAATTATAATGAACATGTTGAATGAATGAATGTATGTTTTCTTTCGCTGTGTATGTGAATGATTATGCATCTTGGCATGTTTTATGTTTCAAGCAATTCAGCTTTATATATGTTCATGTTCATGGGGCAGTTGCACGGATGGTTAATGGCATGGTAGCGTCCTCTTCGTCGGTCGGAGGGTCGGGGATGTTACAATGTTACTTCGTAAATCAACCCTATACATCAATGTTGGTTGATAAAAATACACATGAGGCATGGTATAGTAAGAAATACTCTCTTGAACATCTCAGAGTGTTTGGTTATGATTCTTGTGTGCATATTTTGGAGGAGAAAAAAGTAAGTTAGCTATTAAAGAAGAAACGTGGATATTTGTTGGTTATAAAGATGGTGTAAAATGGAGCATTAGAGGAAATTTCAACTCAAAATGGGCCTTTTAACTTTTATTCAAATTCCATGTCATCATGTGTTAGCCAATGAAATTGCTTTAAATTTGAAATACCATATAGGTCTTAAACACTTTTTTAATATAAATTTGGGGATAGGTATCATAAAAAAAACTACTTTTTTGTTTGTATTTTTGACATATCTCCTTGTGTTTTTACTCAAATTTCGATCGGGAGAGCTCGTTGGATGCGGAATTAAATTCCACATCCAACGAATACCCACTCGGCATACTTTTGATGGATCCCACTACCCCACAAACAAGAAATACTTGAAAAAATGGAATGATGACATCATCATTCCATTTTTTCAGGTATTTCTTATTTTTGGGATAGCGGGGTCTATCAAAAGTATTCCGAGTGGGTACTCGTTGGATGCGGAATTTAATTCCGCATCCAACGAGCTCTCCTGATCGAAATTTGAGTAAAAACACAAGGAGATATGTCAAAAATACAAACAAAAAAGTAGTTTTTTTATTTTCTTCCTCCAAAATTAATAAATATTATTTTATTATTTTAACTATTATTTTATTAGTTCATTTTAGGAGGCCCATTTTGAGTTCAAATTTCCTCTAATGATAAAATGATAAATATTTGGAACTTATCAACAAAGAATATTGTTTATAGTTAGTATGTACTCTTGAGAGATGTTAAAATGCTTCCAAATAGGAAGAAAACTAAGAGAAAATGAACCATAAAATTGTTGTTTGAGCTAGAGGATGAAAAATATGAATAAACAAAAGAAGATGAAGAACATTAGACCCCATTATTGAGGACATTGGATCAAGAAAGAAGGAAAGTAGGAAGGTATATTCACCTTGATTTTATTTTGAATTTGGCTTATCTACTATTGATGATGACCATAAGACTATTAGGGAGGTACTTGATTCAAAAGAAAGAAAACTCTAGAAGAAGGCCATGGTTGAAAAAATATAGACCATGGAAAAAAATAGGGCATGGGATTTGATTGAATTTTTCACTAGAAGAAAACTCGTTGTTAGAAATTGGGTGTTAAAGAAGAAGCTCAATACAAAGGGTAAAGTGGAGAAGTACAAATATCCCCTAGTAGTAAGGGTATATTCCCACATAGAGGAAATTTATTTTGGTGAGATATGTTCTCTTGGTTCAAAGTTGAATTCCATTATATTTCTATTGTTTTTTTGTTTTATCTTAAATAGATTCGAAGGAAACATTCCTACATGGGGATCAAGAAGGTTATATCTACGTGAATTTACCATAAGGTTTTACAATAAAGAGAAAAGGGTTAGTTTGCAAGCTGAAGAAGTCCCTCTATGTCTTAAAAAGATCTCCAAGAATGAGATATAAAAAATTTGATACTCAAATGTTGGGACCTAGATATTCAAGAAGCAAAGTTGACGACTACATGTATTCAAAGAAAGTTGGTTATCATTTTGGTTATGTGATATCATTTTTGTTGATGATATGTTGCTAATTGGAAATAACAAGGAAATAATCAAGTATTTTCAGTATTAGTTTTCCTTTGAGTTTGAGAAGTAGGATCTTCATGTTGCAAAAAATTATTTTGGACTTAAGAATTAAAAGAAATCATGAAATGAGAAAATCTAATTGACCCATAGGAAATATGTTAATACAATATTGAAGAGGTTTAATATGTAGGAATGTAAATAGGTCAATGGTCTTTGTAAGCACTTGGTTCAAATGCAGGATGAGTTTATAGCTCTTCACGATCATTTTGGTTCCCGTCTCATTCTGAGCTTCCTTGCTCCCATGGCACATTGTCAAAGGGTGTGCAATAAGCATGGATATCGATTGGTTTAAGATTTTTGCAAGGAAAATTATTCCTATGTTGTTAATTCCATTGCTACGATGGAAGAATAAATTCAGGGGGAATTCAAAATGAAATTTGGTTTGGATGTTGCAATGGATTCAAATTGGAGACTGAATGTAAAATATTTAGAAATATGGTGAACATCACGGCGGGCCTTCTCGATTCTAACTTAAAATCCCCAAATTTCAACTAAATATATTGACTAATATCAAAATTTTATAATACTAGCATACCTCGGAGTAGGGGAAATGAAAAGCCAAAGAGAACTTCAATATATTGTAAAATGAAAAAAAGTTGTGTGTATGTACATAATATAATATTATGTGTTGAAAGCAAGTTTAACTAATTTATGGTAAGCATAGTAGTTGATAAAATTGAAAAGAAACTCTATTGCAAATACCAATAATCAATACGCAGAAACCCATGTAATCGATGGCAAGTAAAATTAAATCCACATTGATTTGTCATAAGAGAAAGTATACATATGTGAGTAAAATAATAAAAGGCTAGGTAGTGATCAAGTTTGACTCTAATTATATTGGAAATCAAGTTTGGCATTTTTCTTTGGTAGGGGGAGTGTAGGGATTGAGAGTTACAATTTTAAGTGTGAAAGGGACAAAGAATGAAGGTGTGCCTCTTCCTTTATATGAAGTCATACATATAAAGTGAATTTCATTTTTGCATAGCATTCTAGGGAGAACGATAGTGCAATTCACATTCCTTCTAATGTTGCAGTGCATGGCATTGCTATGAAGGTCAATCCTTGGCATTCATTGTTACCAATAGCAATTGTTGACCTTGTTAATGTCAATCCTTGGTTTTTATGGATAGTCGATTCCCAAGCTATCTTGAGGGGGATTTTTTTCTTGTTACTGCAATTTATGGGTGGAATTAGTATGTGCGTTGGTTGAGATTGGTCCCATGGAGGCCCAATGTAATTATCAGATGTGGGGACAACATAGGGTAGTAACTTAGGAGAGATAGATCCAAGTGTATATAATTTACATAACCACTAGGAATGCATCATTTACTAATATTGATTAGACCCATAATTTGTAAGATAACATTACTCTCTTCCTTACACATAAGAATATTTGTTTTTCTAGTTGATGGTCATCATCTAACTGTGCATTTGAACCATTGGTGAAATGTGTGACAGATCATGCAATAGCATAGCCAATGCTTGGAGCATGTATTTGTTATTATTGTTTGCAATATTTCCCATGAGTTGCAACGGATTCTAGTGATGGAAAACACAAAAATGTCAAAATCAACATCATCAAATTATAAATGCAATTTTATTAAACATTGCATGATTAGATTCCAATGATGACAAACAAG
This sequence comes from Pseudotsuga menziesii, assembly GCA_001517045.1. Classification (NCBI taxonomy): domain Eukaryota; kingdom Viridiplantae; phylum Streptophyta; class Pinopsida; order Pinales; family Pinaceae; genus Pseudotsuga; species Pseudotsuga menziesii. The sequence continues at coordinate 219,545 of LPNX010293317.1, forward strand.
AAAATGTCAAGATTGTAAAAATATATATTTTGTATTTTAATGTGAGATGTATACTCGAGTATAGTTGAAAATGTTTTGATTTACAATATGACAAAGTTCCCCTTTCATATTCTTAACATATGTGTCTTCAAATTGTTTTAATGACATCAAAATCTCACTATACAAAATCAATATCTTATATTGATTAAATAGAAGTAGTCCATAAAAACATACAAGGCCCAAATGTAGCATGTTTCTTATTCAAATGAAAGCAATCACAAGAGTGTGGTTCTTCCTAATAGTTACATCAGGGTGTATTCATTGCAATGCGAATATGCTTTTTTTCAATAAATGACTATTACTAACTTTCCACATATTTTCCTAAAAAAATGCTCATAGCATGGGTAGAATTAATTTTGTGATGTATGTATTCAATGAAACACTTAGTTTTTATCAAATAAAAATGTGTTACCATGTGGACTTGAGTTTAAGAGCAAGAGATATTTATGTCATAGAAAAAAATCCATTTATATTTTTACATAAGCATAAGTTTCAATATACCATGATCCTTATGTCACTATTCCATGTGATAAAAAAATGCTTATTTAATAAACACTATAATAATAATAATGTCATTATTCAAACATAAAATTTAATATATTTATATTTCATATTTAATATAAATTTACATTTAAAAATTTAAAATTCAAACTCTACTTCAAATGATAATACATGCTTATATGATAGAAATTAAATGCTTCATCAAAAACTTTTGTTTAATTTTTTTGGTAAATATTTAAATTTAAAAAGTTAAGTTTTCTATTAAACCTTTTGCATGGGCGCCCACACACATGTATTTTTTTAATACACAAGTTTTTTCTTAATTAATAAATGTAAAGTGCTCATTTCTTCTTCCACCTATTTATTAATCATCCAATGTGTCCTCCTTACATATTCTATATATGTGCCAACCATAAAAGTGTACCTCCAATCCTCCTTACATCACATCTTGTGCAATTGAAATTGTTTTTTTAATCTAAATTATCTTGAGATAATTTTTCAAAAAGAAATACTTAAATAAATAATATATCAATGCTTAATAATGATATAATAAATTTTAATTATACATGACTTATATAGGTAACTAATAGTTAAATAATTTTAAATTTTAAATATTAAAATATATATAATTTTAATATGTCAAAAGAGAAAAATTATATTGGTATTAAAAGATGATAATTTATAAAAATAATAGCTTATTTATATTAATTTTGAATCTAGAATGTATGATAGTTTATTATACATATTATTTTTATAACATGTTGTACAATTGGAGTTGGTTTTTTTTATAATCCAAATTATTTTCAGTTAAACTCCCCAAAAAGTTACTAATAAAATTAACTACCCAAAAAATTACTAATACAATGTTTTTATTTAATGAATGTTCTAATATAGATCACATTGTTTTTTTTTTCTTTATTTAGATCATTTCGGGCTAAAACCCCACTAATGCAAATTGAGACATTTTATATATTGAGATGGGTTGTGTGAATTCTGTAAGCCTTCACAACTCCTAAAATTGCCCTACAATGCAATTTGAGGTGAATATGCCCTTTAAAACATGGCATTCAATTTTTGTAACTATTCCTTTATTATATTTTTATTTTTTAATGAGAAAGATGGGAAATTTTAATGAAAACTATATATATTATTATATTTGTTTTAAAGTCTAAATTATTAATTAGTTAAAATTAATATTATATTACTTTTCTAGAAGAGAAAATGGATTTGGAAATAGGTTAATAAAAGAGAGTCTTTACAATAATTGCTACACATAATTTTCAGTAAAGTTAAAAGAAATATGAATTCATACATGCTTTGATCTAGGCTTTAAATAACTCTAAAAAATATAAAAATATAAAAACTTAAACTACTTAAACTATTATACCCAAAATACAATTATAAATTAAAAAATAAAAATTCTTATTAAATAAAACAATAACCATAACCATAATATTTCTTAATTGCACATAAAACAATAATCTCATTTTCTTAAACTTTAACTTAATTGTTTAAAACATATTATATAATTGATCTTTTTATTTTATTATTATTATTTACAATTAAATATAAAAAAATCCATTTACCTGGCCCATTTTTTAAATACAAAATAATATAAAAAACTAAATACAAATATACTTCTATGAAATATTAAACTAACACTTCATTTGATTATAAAATTCCAAAATAATACTAAATAATATACTAAAATTAAATTTCTTCAATTTAACTTCATTCAAATTTAGTGTCATTTAATAAAACACTTTTTTTTAATAAGACTTAAAAAAAAACACTTTATTGTTTTGACTTAACAATGTAAAAGCACTATACAAAATATATTAAAAAAAGACTATTATATAAAATACAATTAAAACAACACTCTATACAATATAAAAAAATAATTATATAAAATAAAAAAAAAACTATTATATAAAATACAATTAAAAAATACTCTATACAATATAAAAATAATAATTATATAAAATACAATTAAAAATAAAAATAAAAAACTATTATATAAAATAAAATTTTAAAAAACTATTATATACATGCATGTTCTAAATGTTTTTAAACACTATCAATAAATATAAAAACTTTGAAATATGAGCCGTCAACCATATTCGTTTATATATATATATATGAACCGTCAACCATATTCATTTATATATATTTTTATTAAATAAATAATAACAAGTGGCGGCTCTCAAGAGGCTCTCGAAAAACAACGAAGCCTCCCAATCGTCCCCTTAAAGAAAGCCTTCGGCTTAACTATGTTTCCAACATAATACTTTATGTTTCCTCTTTCCAATGAATTTCGGATCAACTACTTTGAACCTTCCAATCAAAATTTATACAAGTTTCAATTAACATATCTTTGAAAACCCTAATTTGGAGACTCTCCTGCTACCTAACATTTTGACTGCAATATTTTATCATGTAGTAGTCTGATATGTCTTCTATGAAATTACATATGTTTGACCCAATTATGATTTGCCAAGATAGAATTATCCTAAATTTCTCAAAATTTGTTGTTTTGTCCCTTTCCAAAGAATAAACTTGTATAGAATTGAAAGTGTGTGATTGCCTTGTTATGATTCTAAAATTGTTACCAAAAATACTATGGTATATATTTCTTCTAATGCAATAGGTTTCACACAATTTGGATCTCTCAAGCTTCATATAGGACATGTTTCCCTTGAACTTGTGTTTCAAACTAGTTTTTGGATTAGTCAAAATCCTAAATCCCATCGACTGTAACTCCAAAAGTACAGTGAATCAAGACATGAAATTTTTACCACATGTATTTAGCTATATCTTCTTATTCTCCTCCAAATTTAGTTGCATGCGACTTATTTTAATATAATTTATGGTGATGGAATTCCAACATAACTCATTTTGGAAGTGTCCAAGCCAAAGATCGTATGCTCTTATACCAAATGCTATGATCCAAATCCTTAAGAGAGCATAATATAACAAAGTGCACACCATGTACACAAATGTAAACATGGAGCACAACTCCAATATAGATAAGAGATATGAGTTACAAAATAAATCTTTAAAGAATAAGAGAACCTCCTCCAAATATCCCAAGACATTCTTATGTTTGTTTCACATGTTCTCTCAACAATAACTACATTACCTCTATATATACCTATTCACTCATTGCACATGAAGCCCCTACAGTAGGTCAACCACTATTACATATACATTTAATTCTTTAAATACACATTTAGCCCTATATTCCCGTGGGGTCATATCATATAAATTTAACTCCATATATGTCCCCGAGGGTAATACCAATCAAACTTTAACATAAATAAACGATAATCTTTAAATCTTTAAAATGTGCAAGAATTATTCTAACAGTGGGTGATGTTGTTTGGCCTTAGCAATGAACCTGAAAAAATCATGAGAATGTTGAACGAATCACTGAGACAATATCTTGACTCACTTTTTATCATGCACTACATGACATCTAAACCTAGGAGGATCACTAGTGTTGTTTGGAACAAGTATTTGCAGCACTGTGTAGAGAAAAAGTGTTTGCCAAGATATATGCATTCAAATAGAAGGAAATCATTTATCTTAGAATTTTTGTGAGCCAAGATCAATTGAACAATGTTTTTTGAAATATTTCAACTATTACGTTAAGTCATGGCAAACTTTTTCCATGCCATGCACCTACTTAACACATTGGATGACATCCAAACCTACTTTAGTTTGGAATTCAAGTAATAAGACGGATTCAAAGGGGTTAAGAATGAGTGGTGACAAACCCTATCATTGCTTTATATTCAATAAGCATTTAAAATGCAAGGGATTCTTTTGGTCATACAAAGGACACCATTTTCATGCAATATTTACATTCAATAAGCCTTTAAAACGCAAGGATTCTTTTGGTCATACAAAGGACACGATTTTCATGCAATATAGAAGGCTTATTGGAAATTGTTATAATGTAAGACCCCTCTTATTGGCTCTATTGGGTGTCATTAATAGTTCGATATTGTTCTTTAATCATAATTATGAGTAGAAAAATTTGATTAATTCAACAAAATTCTAATAATTCATTATAAGTTTATTTACTTCGTAATGTTTCACATTATAATTTAGATGTTTTTGTAATTTTCATTATAGTTAATAAATCTTAAAAAATAGGAAATAGTAGATTACCTCATAAATCTATTTAAATTAGAAATCCACAGTTGAGTTCTCTTTTTCCCCAATTCAGTTTAGTCTACCTAAACTCAAATTAACCTCCCAACCAACTAGGAGTACCCTATCTAGTTTCCTAGTTCCAAGAAATTGTAGATTGCATTTCCCAAGCCCTATAGTATTTTGGCACTCGTTTCCCAAATATCTAAGAACAAAAATTGAAATTAGTATCCATTCCAAAATAATTAGTGCCATAGTTTCATGGTCCTCTACTCCATCCCCCTTTCTACTTGTGTTCCTCGTATTTATGCAATTTCCTATCCATCTCCCCAAATTAGCTCTACTACCTTACTAAATAGGCCAACCAATGTCCCTTCCTCAACTTAGGGATAATGCTAGATTAATGTGCAACAATCATGAGTTTAATTATTATTATAGTTTTAAATATGCATGCACAAATTAATTTAGTATGTCAAGAAGTTTTAACCGTTTTCCACAAGTTTTGACAATTTGACATGCTCATTAATTTACTCACCAACCACTAACTAATTAAAATTAATGCTATTAGATATTTATTGGTATGCATATCTAATTACCACAAACATTAATCACTAATGAACTAATTAATAATCCAATTTATGACAATTTTACTTGGGTCTAAATTTTTATGAAATTTTTACTGGGTTTAATTTTAAGGTTATAGTGGTCTCGATTAGGCGACCTGCATGAGCTACCCTGCACGAGCTGACCAACCCTGGAGCGACCTGCACAAGGAATAGGAGGCGACCAGCACGCTGTCAGAGGAAGCTGGGCTCGAACTGAGATCGTGAGAACCTGATCTGGATCGTGGACTGCCAAGGGAGCGTTGAGATTGCTGTCTGAGGCCACTCTGGCAATGCTGGAGGGCTAAGATGGGCTCTTCGATCCCTGATGATCGAGATCCGTCCCAGGCTCCTCATCTGGATCAATTCGATCGCCTAATCTCATCTTACAACAAGAGATCCGGCAAATCCGAACCCCCGAAATTTGTCAAAAGGCTTGAAGATGTCCCGGAGGTTGCCCTCCCTCCGGAGGAAACCATCCAGGTAGCTCTTTCCCTTGCAGATCGAGCCCTGATTGGCCAATTTACGGGGCTCTGGCCTTCGCCCAAAACAACGGGCAGCTGGGTTCAAAGAAACTGGAGACCCCTAATCACCAACAATGTTGCTTCCTACTCCGTCGGGCGAGGTTTTTTCCTCTTCGACTTCGAATCCAAGGATGATAAAGAGCTGATCTTCCGAAATGGGCCCTACTTCATGGGGCCGCAAGGTCTTTACCTCAACAGGTGGACGCCGGACTTCGATCCTGAGGCTGACACGCCAAGAGCAGTGCTAGTTTGGGTCAGGCTTCCCAATCTCCCAATGCATTGCTAGAACCCTAAATCCCTCCAGGCCATAGGGACTGCGCTAGGGAATTACATAGATATGGCGAGCCCGAAAGACCAATACGCTTGTGCTCGAATCTGCGTTGAGGTCGACCTAGAAGCTGGTCTCTCGGAAGCCATCAAGTTAACCGTGGGAAGTTGGTCTCATTTCCAAAAACTTGATTATGAACAGCTGCCCTTCAAGTGCAGAGGATGCCATGAGTATGGGCATTTTATCCGCAACTGTCCAAAAAAACCCGAGAACCAGCAGGACAAGGCAGATGGATGGCAAAAGGTGTCTAGATCTAAATCCAAACATCAACCCAGGAAGGGGCCTAAAAAAGGTGAAGGGACCAGTGATACAAGGGTCACTAATCTTGAAGGATCAGTGGAAGCAACCAAGACTAAAGCAATGCCGGAAATAAGGGAAGATCTAACTGAAACTGGTGAGAAATCCAGCAATGAAGGGAACAAAGAATCTGAAGCAGAAATATTAGCGCAACATTTGAAGGATCAAGAGGAAGAAAAGGCCTCAATCACTACAGGGGAAACCTTGGGGAACTCAGAAGAAGACACTGGATCGGAGGAAGAGGAAGAGGAGGAGGGGGAAATCGAAATAACCACTCCGAGAATGCCTAAAACAAGGGGAAGAAAATCCAGGAAAGAAATAAGAGAGCAGGCTTCTTATAAGGATAAGTTGCAAGGCTCTCAGCTAACTTTGGAAAATCTCCTGAACTCCGCTAGGAACACCTGACAGCAAGGGCATGCCCAGAAAGGGATGCCTAAGCTCCCCAAAAGTAAGTAATGCGGGTCCTCTCCTGGAACTGTAGAGGTCTGGGAAGTAAAATCAAAGAAGAAGCAATGTTAGATCTATCTTCTTTACATAAGCCGGACATCTTCCTGATCCAGGAGACGAAGATGGAGGAAGCCGCCTTCCTCCAAGTTAGTCAAAAATTATGGAAAGGCAAAGGGAAAGATGCAATAAGTTCAAGAGGGGCTTCTGGCAGCATCGGAACCCTATGGAATGACAAAGAATTTGATATGGTTGATGTCAAGAACAGCAGCCATTGGATCCTTACCCAGCTTAGGCAGAAAGCCTCAAACTCTCTGGTAAGTATCTTCAACATCTATGCTCCCAATTCTGCTGCAGAGAAAAACTCCTGCTGGAACCTCTTGCGTGAGGAGAAGAGTAATCTGCAAGGTAACATCATAATTGCAGGTGATCTTAATGTCACCTTAAGCCAAGAGGAAAAGAGAGGTGGGTCCTTGGTCAGGGACCCCATAAGGGAGACGGTAGATGAAATCATCCTAGAATGGGATCTCATGGACATTAAACCTGCTACTGGAAAGTATACCTGGAATAATAAAAGAGTAGGGCCTGGACATATTGCCGCAAGACTCGACAGATTCCTAGTCCAGGACTCCTTCCTCCTGCTGGGGATGAATATTTCTTCCAAAATTCTGCCCTTTGGAGTCTCAGATCATAGGCCCATTCTCCTTGAGATGGCTGTTATCAAGAACTGGGGACCAATACCTTTCAATTTTAATCCCCTCTGGGCAAATCACTCTGACTTCCTCCAAATTGTAGCAAATTCGTGGTACCCATCGGTCAATGGCTCTCCCTTCTTCGTTTGGGAGGAAAAGTTAAAAAGATTGAAAAAATGCCTTAAGCGCTGGGCCAAAACCATCCCTTCTCCTTCAGACCAGAAATCTCAAGCAGCAAAGGAGCTCGAGACCCACCAGGCTGCATTGGAGGCCAAGGACGTGGTCGCAGAGGATCTCCACGCTGAAGCTGTTTTACATGCTAATCTTCACCAAGCCTGCAAAAACGAGTCTGACTGGTGGAAGATTAAGGCCAGATGTGATTGGCTGGTTGATGGGGATAAAAAAACAAGATATTTTCATAAGCAGGCGGCAGCCAGAGTCAATTTCAATTATGTGAAAGAGATCCATACCCAGGAACGCGTTATAACCAGCCATGATGAAATTAAAATTGAAGCTTCCAGATACTTCAGTGGACTCTACACGGCCCAGCCAGTTGAGGAGGACGCTGAAATATTGAACCTGATACCCAGTTCCATTAATACCAGCGATAATGAATCTCTTACCCAGGATATTTCGATGGAGGAGATTAAGAGAGCTGTTGATGGAATGAAGGACGACAGGGCTCCGGGACCAGATGGTTTTAATGCCACATTTGTTAAACTGTGCTAGAACATCATCAAGAAAGACTTAATTAAAATGGTCCGGAAGTCCCAAAGATGCAGTAAAATTGGCGGAAGCACCAATTCGGCATTCCTGGCCTTAATCCCCAAAGAGAAGGAGGCCAAAAACTTTGACAGGTTCAGGCCTATTTCTTTGTGCAATATAGGCTATAAAATCATCACTAAGGTCATGGCAAGCAGACTCAAGCATATACTTCCGAGACTGATCCCAGAGAATCAAGGAGGATTTGTAAAAGGCAGGAAGATTTGGGAAAACATCATTTTAGTTCAGGAAGCTATACACTCCAGCCTGAAGAACGGTGACAAGGGAATGGTGGTCAAAATCGATCTGGCCAATGCCTTTGACAGGGTCAGCCATCTCTTTCTTTTCCAAGTGATGCAAAAATTTGGTTTTGCTTCTGATTTTATTTCTTGGGTCCGGGCTTGTATTAGCAACCCGTGGATTGCCCCACTTGTCAACGGTAGAGCCGGGCCCTTCTTCCAAGCCTCAAGAGGCTTGAGGCAAGGATTCCCGCTCTACCCTCTCCTTTATGCCATCCAAGGCTCTGTACTTAGCTTTCAGCTAGAGATTGCCAGGCTTGACCAGGATCTCCCCGGAATCCAAATGGCTAGAGGCATCAAAGAAATTAATCACTCGCAATTTGCGGATGACACTATCTTACTAGGTGGTGCTAGTAACATTATTGGCAGGTGATTCAAGACTGAGCTGAGCCATTACTGCCTTGCCTCTGGAGGCCAAGTTAATCTAAGGAAAAGCCAGATCTATGGCTGGAACATCAATCCGAGGGAAATGTCAGATATCTCCCGGAGCCTCAACATTGGCAGAGTCATTGACTGGGAGTCCTTCAACTATCTGGGGGTTCCCATATTCAAAACCAAGGCCAAGAGCTCGGCCTAGAACCCTGTTGTGGAGAAAATTAAAAGCAAAATCCAAGGCTGGGGATCAACCTGGTTAAACTTGGCTGGGAAGGTAGCCTTAATCAAGGTTGTCTTGAACAACTACTTGATTTATCAAAGCTCTCTCCTTCTAGCCCCGGCCAAAATCATCAATCAAATTGAAGGATTGATAAGGTCCTTTCTCTGGCAGGGGGGCAGCGCTGGTAGAAGTAAGAAGTTTGCGTTGGTAAGCTGGAGAATTATTAAACGACCTAAGTCTGAGGGAGGCCTCCATATTAGAGATCTCAGGACCCAAAATTTGGCTATGGGAGCCAAGCTGAACTGGACTCTGCTAGTCCCCAAGCCCTCTTGGTCCAGCCAAGTACTGAAAGCTAAGTATTTTAGGGGCAACCGGCTCAGATTCCTGGAAGGTGCCCATATGAACCAGAATGGATCCACTATACACAAAATTTGTCTCAAGGCGCTGCCTCAGTTCACTGATGGTATGCACTGGGTCCCAGGCAACGGGAAACTCATTAAACTTTGGAATGACTCTGTTTTGGGTAATATTCCTCCACAGTTGCCTCACCTGCAGCAAAGGATGGATGCGCTGGGGTCGACAACGATCTGGGACATCTCCAAGTGGGAAAATTCTGAGAGAAAGCAGTGGATTGGCTAGAATTTGTCGGACCTACCTGATGAATTTGATGCAGAGAAATCACAGCTCCTTGACCACCTGGCTGGAATCGCCCCACTATGCCAAAATAAAAGGGACAAGCGAGGATGGGGAGAACGTTCAGGCAATTACACTGCCTCTGAAGGATACCAGCGTTTCTCAGCTAACTTCAACGTTCCTGGCAATCCCAAAGTATGGAATTATAATTGGTCCAACTCCACGTTGCCCAAGATCGACCACTTCACATGGACGCTGCTGCATGGCAAAATTTTGACGGGCGAGAACTTGGAAAGGTAAGGGATCGTTGGTCCATTCAGATGTCCCTTGTGTGCAAACGCTGAAGAAACCATAACGCACCTGTTTTTCTAGTGCTCCTTTGCCAATTCAGTCTGGAAGAGCGTGCTTGACAGCTGGGGAGGATTAAGGAGGATGCCGGAGAATATTCACGGCTGCATCAACAATTGGGAAAATTTGTATCAGGGTGAGCTGATTGAGAAGAGGGGCGTGAGAAGTTGCTGGCTTAAAATACCAAAACTGATTTGCTGGTGTTTATGGAATGAAAGGAATTACAGGATTTTTCAAGATAAAATGCAAACCACGTGTAAGATAGCAGTCAAAATTCAGGCATTGGTTATGGAGGTAATTAGTATCTCAAAGCTTCCGAGCAACAAAGGGACTCTAACCGAAAAAGAAAAAGAGAGGATGAGGAAATTCATACCCCTGGCTGATAAATTAGTTGCTGCTAAGAAACTGGAGGCGTGGGAGATCAGGATGGATAACTCTCAGTTCGGTAATTGGCTGAAAGAGAGGAAAATTTTTAAGCTCTTCTTTGACGGGGCCTCCAAAGGGAACCCAGGGAAGGCCGGAGGAGGTGGAGTCATCATCAATCCTGAGGGGGAAGTCAAGGTGGAGTACAGCTGGAATATTGGTTATGAAACTAATAATATCGCAGAGGCCTACGGGCTATGGCAAGGACTAAAACAATTGCTGGTTAAAAAGGTTGAAGAAGTCCTGGTATTTGGAGACTCCAGGATTATCATCCAGGCAATGAATGGAGGAAGGATAACTGACAACAATAGGACAACTAGATTGACTAGAAGAACTAGGTCCCTTTCCAAGCCGTTTCGAAAGATTAGATACTAGCATATTCTAAGAGATCTTAACGCCTTGGCGGACATGGCTACCAATAAAGCCATAGATGCGGAGCTTAATGGATTATTAGTTAATTCGGTTGTTCACAGTGATATTCCTCCTTAGATCCTCGGATGGTCATTGACTGTATGAAGAGGTAGCGAGGTGAAATCTGGCATGTATCTCTCTACAGCAATTTATTGCTGATTTTTAATAAACTCCATAACCGTTCTTGTTAAAAAAAATAAAATTAATAATCCAATTTATAATTAATATATATAATAATTGTACTAGTATACATGTGCAATGTATGCATGTGTAGTTAGTGCATACATATGTTGTGCATGTACTTAAAAAAATAGTTCCAATGTAACATGAATCAAATTTGATACTAAACAAAATTTGGGTGCCCTTTTGTCTATTGTCACCAATGATAATATATTTATTATCTACATTTGGTGTGTGTTGTGGGGATGCTACGGGATGCCAATGTCTCCTATGTGCAATATAGTTACAATTGTATGGTGCACAATGCAATAAGAACTTGAACTTTTCTAGGTCTTAATTTCTGAGATGACAACAATAAAGGAAGTTACTACACATGGAAAACTAATTAGGTTTGAATCGATGCCATCTAAAAATAATAAGTAATTTTGAGAAGCTAATCTCAAACATTGTCATGAATTTCATGTAAGAGAGAGAAATTAGGAGTTTTTTCTTTAGAAAGAGCACTTAAAAAGAAATTGGAGGAAAATGGAGAGAATGTCATCAATTTAGATCTACCAACTTGCATGAGCATTCATCTATTGCTCAACATGGATCACTAAAATATTTATGAGCCATTAATGTGTGACAAAGTGTTCAAAGAACAATCAACTTGCATGTATATTCATAAAGATATTTTCACTAATGTAAGCACAAAGATAGAATAAGTTATTGTTTTATGGTGTAAAGATCAATGGACTAAATAAAGAATTACCTTTGAATTTTATCAAATTAGGATAAAAGGAAAGTTGCTCTAGGTCAAAAAGTGGTATACTTTAGAGCATATGAAAGTGAATTTTCATCAACCATTCCAACAACTATTAGGGGCTAACAATTACTCCTAGGTGGTAATTTTAATCCCATAGGATTCAAATTTCAATGAAGTCCATGAACATTGAAACCTAGAATTTGTCTATATAGATGCACATATTCGGTCATTAATGTATCATAGATGTAAAATAACACAACATAAACACAAAATGCACATAAAAAATAACTTTTTGTGTGAATCAATGTGATAAATAGTATCGTGCCATAACTAGACTAATGATCCTTATCACAATGTCCAGTGTTACTATTCAATCACACATGTAGAAACTTAATAACATTGATATTTATCATGCAACATAACACACAAACTTTATCACAACGGACACATAAGAAAAACAATTTAGTGCAATATCATAGTTGAACAAATCCACAATTTTCTATTTCTTTAACTAAATTATAAATATTCCATTTTCAAATTATAAAATATATAAATATTCCATTTTCAAATCATAAAACATTTGATTATTTATCCATTCATTATTGAAGTGATATTCATATTAGTGTACAAATTATTCAACTATTCAAAATTTGGAGTTGATTTGTTCGCCAATTTATATTTCAAAATTTAGAGTTGATCTATTCACCAATTTATGTTACAAAAATGTATGAGATATAAATGTACTATCATATTTAATTGTGTCATAGATTAATACTATGTACATTACAGTTGAAAGTATATACAACAATTGGTATCAATGTTGTGCTAATTTTACCAACATAGTTCTTTACAAGTTAAAAGGAGGCTTCAAAATTACATCGTATAAACTAATTTTAAATCTTTCAAAAAATGAATGAAAGAAGCATCGATCATAGAAATGTTGATTTTTTTGGAATACTAAACTTTTCTTAAATTAAATTGAATAAACTAATTTCAAAATAAGATAAATATCAACAGTGTTGCAAGTCCCTACCTAGTGGTAATAGAATTTGTGACTATGGAAATGTATCATGTGCAGGGCATCATGAGAGGGACACGAATTCCATGGTGGAGAAAAGTTCATATGTGTGACGTGTCACCTAGTAGAAAATCCAATGTCCACAATGATGTGTGACCATTGCGATGTGTTGAGGTCACAAAACAATTGGACATGTGACACATCAGGAGTAGGAAGGATTTTTTACCTACAACACATTGCCCTTGGCACAATTCATGTGGGCATGATGTATCACAACCTGTGAGTCTGTCATGCTATTGATGTATCTTAGGGGGTCTTGTGTATGGTCAAAATGTGTCAACACTATTGCTTCAACCTTTTTATGAAATAAAAAACCATAACTATATTTCATTAGGCAAGTCATCTTCCATTAATTCATAAGCATAAAATCCTTATGAAATGTAACAAACAATCCATAAATTATGTTCCTTAAAATGAGGAAGTAATTGAGATGATTCAATTTTATTTTATATAACAAATGTAAATAAACTATTGATATAATAAATAATCTAACAATAAAAAATTCAATGAAACATGGAGAAAAATATAAAGAAAGATGTAACAAAAAATGTACGATGTTCAAGAAAGATTTTTATGCCTAATTTTATAAATCCACTTAGCCAAGCCTATTTGTCAATTGGAAATCAATATAAAATTTTAAATAATATAATAAAAAATACTATAAACATTTAAATAATATAATAAAAAATACTATAGCAAGTGCCTATTGCTTGAACTTAAAGGAACAAAACCATAAGTTTGTCTACATTATTTTTTTACTTTACTTTATATGCTTTGCAGTATTTTTTTCATGTATTCTATTGATCCATGTTAAAGAACCTTAATATATAAAATATTGCGTTCATTTCGTATGTACATATGCATTTAATATGTATGTACCCGGAAGAAATTAAATATAGTACCAACAATTGAAATGAAGTCAATTGACTAGAAGGAAGACAAGACTAATCAATTTGCAAGAACTGAATTTTATGTTTTTACAGTAGCCATGAGTTTCTCAATGACCAGATTTCTATCGTTGAGTGTGGTTGGCATGTTTGCATTTAACAAAAAAGTCAAAAAGGAAACCATAAGCTACCATATTAACCTTTTTTCTACTCCCATAAGCTACCATATTAACCTTTACTCTACTCCTGGATGAGGCTCCATGTGGTTGTGCTCAAATTACGTGCCTTAAGCCAATAAGTCTCTCTGACACCAACATGTCCTGATGGCAACAACAAAACAATTAGGATTACCCTATCCATCATCTATAACAAACACACATTATTTGTTTAGGACTGAAAATACAACACATAAATATTTTTACTTACTTTAAAAAGATAGAACTCAATTAATCATGAACAATTAGGTTAACATGGTTTATAAGATTAAGAAAAATGCAAGTGGTTGAGACCTTTGACAAAGAGGTGGTGTATCTATGTAACCCTAAATTATAATTAAATTGATAAAAAGGCATATCATCAACATGCTTATACTCAACATATATGGTCATAGCTGTAAGGCGTTCTATAGATGAGACATTGATAAGTCCCAATAGGGACGGTGTATCAGTTAGTCCCGATCTTTGTAATCCAACAGACCAATGTTCAATTCCAGCTAGGCCTTGACATAAAAAGTAAGTTCAAGGCCCAGATTCACATGTGTGAAAAAAAAAAGATTGATAAAAAATAAAATACCAATCGTGAAAAGCCAAGATATTTATGATACAGAAAATTAAGAAAAAAAATCCATGTATCATGTCACAAAAATTGATATGCATGTAAAGATCAAAGACCTAAATTCAATCCAATCCAATGCAGAATTGTTGTACTGGGGAAGTATAGACAATACTAATAAAGTAGGGAGTCCATCATCATGAGCATATATACTCTATGTTGTAGGGGCTTAGAGGGGCTTTTCAGGTATGGAATTTTGAGATGATCTTTTAAAATTGAAACGTCATTTGTGGGAATCGAACCCATGACCACGTGGTTAAAATCCACGCGCTCTACCAGCTGAGCTAAGACGGCTCTTTATATAAAATATATAAGGATAATTACTACAATTAACTGCCGAAAAGAATAAGTGACAACGGACATGAAGATAAAATTGAGAGTTCTTCCTAATAATTTGAATACACCATAGTGAGGTGCAAAGCGTTGCTATAAGACATAAAGATTTTAAGTAGTATTTCACCCGATGTCTAAGGTGCGAGGGAGTTCATAAAATGTTTTCAAAGTAATAGTCCAAGCACAATATAATTTCCAGTTTCCATTTTCCATTTACAAGTTTACATTGGGCATCTCAAATTCTCAACCTTTTCTATCTATTGGAGTAAAGGTTTCTATCGATGCAAGCCATTCATAGGTAAGAGCTTTTGAACTTGGGTGGAGAGGATAACAACATTCTTCTCAACTACTCGATCTACACTCAATTGACATGTATAGGCTTTAAAGAAACATGCAATGGCATCCTTTAATGTGCTCTCACTTAGGTTGCATGTGTCGTATTCTTTATAAGTATAGACTATATACAACATTTTTATAGGGTTCCAAGTCACAACTCTAGACATTTTTTGTAAAGGAAACGAGTAATTCAAGAATAGAGATAGATAAATTTAACGACGAGCCCCAAGTTATGGAATATTGGCGTGTAAGTATTGCGGAATAACAAGGCAAAATACAACTCCATATTCCCCTTAACAAAATGGAGTTGTAGAAAGAATGAACCAAACATTGGTGGAATAGGATTTGAGTATGCTTAGTTTTGTAGGGTTAGCACAAGAATTCTAGGCAAAGGAAGTGGATTATGTATGTTACTTCGTAAATCAACCCTATACATCAATGTTGGTTGATAAAAATACACATGAGGCATGGTATAGTAAGAAACCCTCTCTTGAACATTTCAGAGTGTTTGGTTATGATTCTTGTGTGCATATTTTGGAGGAGAAAAAAGTAAGTTGGATATTAAAGAAGAAACGTGGATATTTGTTGGTTATAAAGATGGTGTAAAATGGAGGTAAAATGATAAATATTTGGAACTTATCAAGAAAGAAGAATGGTTTATAGTTAGCATGTACTCTTGAGAGATGTTAAAATGCTTCCAGATAGGAAGAAACCCAAGAGAATATGAACCACTAAATTGCAGTTTGAGATAAAGGATGAAAAATATGAATAAACAAAAGAATATGAAGAAGAAGATGAAGAACCTTAGACCCCATTATTGAGGACACTGGATCAGGAAAGAAGGAAAGTAGGAAGGCATATTCCCCTTGATTTTATTTTGAATTTGGTTTATCTACTATAAATGATGACCATAGGAATATTATGGAGGTAGTTGATTGAGAAGAAAGGAAACTCTAGAAGAAGGCCATGGTTGAAGAAATATAGGCCATGGAAAAAAACAAGGCATGGGATTTGATTGATTTTTTTGCTAGAAGAAAACTCGTTGTTAAAAATGGGTGTTAAAGAAGAAGCTCAATATAAAAGGTAAAGTGGAGAAGTACACATATCCCCTAGTAGTAAGGGTATATTCCCACATAGAAGAAAATTATTTTGGTGAGATATTTTCTCTTGGTTCAAAGTTGAATTCCAATAGATTTCTATTGTTTTTGTGTTTTACATTAAATGGATTCAAAGGAAACATTCCTACATGGGGATCAAGAAGGATAAATCTACATGAATTGACCTTAAGGTTTTACAATAAAGCGAAAAGGGCTAGTTTGCAAGTTGAAGAAGTCCCTCTATGTCTTAAAAATATTTCCAAGATTGTGGTATCAAAAATTGGATACTCAAATGTTGGGACCTAGATATTCAAGAAGCAAAGTTGACGACTACATGTATTCCAAGAAAGTTGGTTATCATTTTGGTTATGTGATAGTATTTTTGTTGATTATATGTTGCTAATTGGAAATAATAAGGAAATAATCAAGTATTTACACTTAGTTTTCCTTTGAGTTTGAGAAGTAGGATCTTTGTGTTGTAAAAAAATATTTTGGACTTGAGAATTAAAAGAAATCATGAAATGAGAAACTCTAACTAACCCATAGGATATGTTAATACAATATTGAAGAGGTTTAATACGTAGGAATGTAAATAGGTCAATGTTCATGCTCTTGTAGGTTTAAATTTATTTACAAAACAATGTCGCAAGACACAAGAAGAGGTAGAGTATGTGTCTCATGTTTGTTATGATAGTGTTGTTGGAGGATGGATGGATATATGTTATTATCTATATTGTACTAGAAATTTACCATGTAGTAAGAGTTTCAAGCAAATATATATGTCGAAAACTAGGAAAGGAACATTGGATAATTGTAAAGAGCATCTTAATATATTTTCATGGCACTTTAAATAATGCAATATGTTACCAAGGAATACCTATGTTGAATGGTGTAATAGATGTATAAGGTTTTATTTATCCATAATAGGTTGGAGATCATGATTAGAGAAAAATATACAAGTGGTTATGTGTTTAACCTATGTGGTGAAGCAATCAGTTGGATAAGAAAGAGGTAGGCTACAATTTCACTTTTAATTATGTATTTATTGATCACATATTAGAAACTCATGTTGGTAAGGAAGTTGTAAGGTTGTAGAGATTTTGTTCATGTATTGTTTTTGTGTAGAAATCTATAAGGATATATGATGACAATAAAAGTGAAAAATTTCTAGAAAAGAACCATGTTTATCACTTTACAAAAAGTATATCGCACTGCAATACCAAGTTACTAAATACATGGTTGAATATCATAAGGTGTTGTTGGAGAAATTCAACTCCTTGAATTTTTTTATAGATCCATAAATGAAGTCTATGAGTACTAAGAATTTTTCTTGGTAAAGTGAATCAATGTGTTTGTTTGCCCCAAGTAGTTGGTTGTGTGACTATGTGAGTCCCATTTCAAAGCATTCACCACATAAGATATTGTTAGATGTGTTGTATTTGTATGTATAAATTATACATCTTGACACATTTTTGTAGGGCCCGAGGTAGTGACCTTGTAGAAATTTTTTGGGCACCTTATTTTTTTGAAGGCTATTATATTTATGGGTTTTTGGGTGGTTTTTATCCCATGGTTTTGTAGCCATTGTAATATAATTGAATTAATGGATTTGAGTAAATTGATGTTGTGTAATACCTAAATATTGTATTTGAATGATTAAGTAATAAAATGAGAGGTGTGAATATTAATTAGGATGGTTAAGTATATTTTATCTAAATGTGCCATTTTTTTATTTTTTTAAGCTTCGATTAGTATTTCTTATATTGAACAATTTCATCAATTTCTTCAGTTTACTCAAGAATGAAACCGATCAAGATAAAAAAGAAAGAGATTTAGACAAGAATAAATCCTGGGGTCATAAGAGCTCGCTTTCAAGATGTGGGGATTTAATTCTTGGAATGACATGAAGTTTTTTTGTGTGTTCTCCTGTGTAACCAATTTGTAATACAATATGTTTTGTGTTCTCCTATGTAACCAATTTGTAAAACAATATGGAAAATAATTGTAGGGAATTTAGAAAAAAAATTCAAAATGCCCCATTTCAATTATTGGAAATGGGAGACAAAATGACTTTAGTTGGACATTTTGCATTATAATGTTTACATACAAGTAAATCCATGACCAACTTTAAGAAATACAAATAACCATTCATGTGAAAATAAATGATAATCAACTATTACTTCTTAATGGGAAAGGGTGTGGTCTTAATAATTGAATGGCCATGTACAGAAAATATTTATGTTTATTAATAGTACTAAAATATAAATTGCTTGAACAATAATTCATGTGTGGTTGTCATGAAAAACCTTAGTTTCAAATCTTGTAAATACATCTTACTTACTAATTAAAATTTCAATAGTTCAAAACACAAATAACCCAAATTGGATTGAGTGTGCTTGCTTCCTATCAACATTAACCTCCCTTCCTTTGATAAAAAAAATATACTATATATATTTTACTACTATTTTTCAATAGTACTTTCATACACTTTCTTATATCTTATTAGAAGATAAATTAAATACTCTTAAAAAAATATGTTTCTTGAAAGTGTTTCTACAACATAAATATTCCTTTAGATTACTTTAATGGAAAATATGTAATAATAAGAGTGAAAGTTGCTTAAAAGCAATGCAGTAAGCAAAAGAAGGGTTTGGGGTTTCTAAAGAAAAGGATATTGATGAATGTAAGTTGAAATGTAAGGATCTAAGGGATCCTTCATCTTCCTTATTGAGAATTATATATTTTTCATCAAGGGTTGGTTATCAATGAATCAAAATATTTAGATCTTATCCAAGGGTTCTTTTGGAGGTGAGGTCAAGTCTTATCTTTTGGTCACTTCAATTGATATAGAATAGTTTCTTTTGGTCACTTCAATTGTTATAGAATAGTTATCCTCTCGGTCACTTCAATTGTTCAATATATATTTTTCATCAAGGGTTGGTTATCAATGAATCGAAATATTTAGATCTTATCCAAGGTCCCTTTTGGAGGTGAGGTCAAGTCTGTTATAGTTGATTATCCTTTGGTCACTTCAATTGTTATAGAATAGTTATCCTCCCAGTCACTTCAATTGTTCAACCTACCCAAATATGCAAGGTCAAGTTTAGAGGTTGCCCAAATCTCCAAGGTCAAGTTCAAGTCTGAGCTTAAAACACCGCATTATCATTGTTAAGTTGAGATATATTTTTCATCAAGGGTTGGTTATCAATGAATCAAAATATTTAGATCTTATCCAGGGTTGGTTATCAATGAATTGCCCAAATCTCCAAGGTCAAGTTCAAGTCTGAGCTCAAAACACCGCATTATCATTGTTAAGTTGAGAAATATTTTTCATCAAGGGTTGGTTATCAATGAATCAAAATATTTAAATCTTATCCAGGGTTGGTTATCAATGAATTGCCCAAATCTCCAAGGTCAAGTTCAAGTCTGAGCTCAAAACACGACATTATCATTGTTAAGTTGAGATATATTTTTCATCAAGGGTTGGTTATCAATGAATCAAAATATTTAGATCTTATCTAGGGTTGGTTATAATGAATTGCCCAAATCTCTGGCAAGGTCCAAATCTCCGGCAAGGTCCAAATCTCCAAGGTCAAGTTCAAGTCTAAGCTCAAAACACCTAAGTTGAGATATATTTTTCATGAAGGGTTGGTTATCAATGAATCAAAATATTCGGATCTTATCTAGATGAAACACTTAAAAGAGAAAAGTTTCAAATTAGATGCTCTTGTGAAAACACAAAGGCAGATGTCAGATCTAGAATTTCTCTGGCCACCGCTAGTATTTAAATTGAAGAATGGCTACAACAAAATCATATTTGCAAGGATAAGGATATGGCACAGTTCGCAGAAGATTTTAGGTCAATAAAATCAGGGAAAAACTAGATTTGAAGGTTGATGATCAAAATTCAATCTTAATTGTCGAAATAACAATTGACTACATATCCCAGGTTTAAAGGCTATCAATCCCATCTTTCTAGGAAACATTTAAGCATTCACTGGACAAGAAGCTAAAACTTCTAGGAAACACTTAAGCATTCACTAGACAAGTGGCAAAACATTACTGGAAGAAGATTAACATCAAATATCAATCCGAGGTTTCGAGCAAAAGCTCAGGTGATAGAGCATCATGTGGCAGTCATCGAAGAGCATTTAACTTTAGCAGCTCCAATTTTCTTTCCGTTGATTCTAGATTTCATTCATTTTTAGTTTTAATGATAAAATTGGGTTCATAAAGCCATGTCACAGCTAGATGATGTAATTGTTATAAATTTCATGACTTGTAAAGTAATGGGGTTCAAGATCTTTCTCTCAGAAGGAAGTAGGGGGTCATAAAGAGCAATCTTTCTCTGTATATATTTCCTTAAACATCTAATACGATCATTCATTCATTAGTCGGACAGTGTTTTCTTTCCCATGCGTTTTCTTTTATTTAAATGTAGGGATGATTTTTGCAAAGCATTAATTATCTTTCGAAGTTTCAGATCTAATGACAGTCATAGTTTTTAAAGCTACATTTAAATACACAGTGTTTTAAGGTTTGAATCTCACCTATGAGTGTATAGCTACCTTACCTTTATATTCATATGCTTTTCATTTTTTCAATTATGTTCATGTCTGATCTGACTTTGAGTAGAATGCCAATGACTTATGAGACCTTACTCTCTGTATTAGAGATCTATTAATTTTAAATCCTCAAAGCTTCTCATCCTTATGACCTTCTCCTCTAATCTACCTTACAAATATAATCAAGCATTCACTCAAACCTATCCCAAGTTTAAGATGTGATAGCCATATCTTATTTGCAATCATAAGATATCTTCTAGCGCTAACATCTTTTGGCGCTGTTGTCTAGAATGGAATTGAATATTTTCCCGGGGAGACCGACAATAATTAAGTTGTAGATCTTGATGGAGAACAAGACTTAGGCACATCTGGACTACGATCTTTCACCTAGCGACTCCATGGTTGAAGAATCCTCATGCAGCTCCATTATTTTGGAACCTCGAAGCTAATTGGTTCTTGAATGGCTTCCATTTTTGCTTAAAAAATTGCTCTATTTATTTTTGTTTTGTTTTGGGTTATCTAAATCTAGTGCCTATTATGGGTAAATGGGGAGACTGTCTTCCCAAATTTAGAGAGCAAGAGAATGACAATCCTGCGAAGCACTTACTTGAATTCCATGAAGTCATGTATCAACTGGGTATTTCTAAGGAAGATGTCCTCATGAAGATGTTCATGTATTCACTAGAAAGTGATGCTCATGAATGGTATTGGTCTCTTTCTCCTTCTAATATATCTTCCTTAATCAACTGGGTATTTCTAACGAAGATGTTCATGTTCATGTATTCACTAGAAGGTGATGCTCGTGAATGGTACTGGTCTCTTCTTCCTTCTAACATATCTTCCTTGAAAGAGTTTCACACAACATTTGATAATTATTGTAAAAGGTATTTCCGGGGAGTTTCTTTTTGGAAATTGTTGTGAGAAATGTGACTTTTTGGAAATTGTTGTGAGAAATGTGATTTGCATTTTAAGAATGCAGTAGATGATGCTTTTGGTAATGTGGATGAAAGAGAGATTGATATTGAAATATTTGAAGAATATTCATTTATACATGAACCTCTTCCTTGTTCTTCAATCCAAAAGGATGCTTTACGAAATAACCTTGATAATAGTGCTTTACGAAATAACCTTGATAATAGTGTTGATGATTACATGGTTGTAGATGCTTTTGATATTGTATTAGATTTTTGTTGTTATTCCAAACTCAGATGAAAATCATCCTATCTATGATAAATACCCATATGAAGGAGAACAGATGTCTATCTCATCCTACATAAAGCTTTGTAGCAATGATCTAGTCTATGATACCAATACTCTAGCTGCATTTGTCCTTGTCCCAAATGTCTCTAATAGTCATGATTATGATGCAATGGTTGCTCTAAAAGTTGATGTAGATCAGCCCATGTTTTATGAGTATCTTGATGAGAAGGAGCAACAGGAGTAATTGAGCATGTCTTCTTTCCCACCAACTACCGAGTGGCAGATTCAAGGGATTATTAAGCCTGGATGTGACATCCTTGAACCATAAGTCACATCCTTGAACCATAAATAGAAGAAATCAATAGTAGAAACAACCCGCATCTTCTTCCCATTTCTAAGAAGAAGGAATTAGCATCAACAACCCGCATCTTCTTCCCATTTCTAAGAAAAAGGAATTAGCATCATGAATAAAGTACTTCCAGCAAAGGATACTAAAAAAAGGTCCATTCATTTCAAGTAACAATAAGAGGCAATCTCTCATGTTTTCGATGATTATGTGTCATCCTATTCGGAGGAGTTTCTTTATCCTTTTTTATGACATTGTGGCGAGTTACATGGAGTTGAATTGGGGTCATAATTCTTGCATTTTTTACTTCATAAATGCAAAGTTCCATAGCCGTAAGTATGGGTTGTTAGTTCATCTCTTTTTATACTCTTCAGTTTCTTTAGCTACATGTGGAAGCAAAAGCTTCAAATGGTTGATAAGTTGCTTGATTGGCTGCATTGGAGATTTCATGTTGCACATGATCCAACAATTGACTGATTAAGCTTAACTTGTACATAAATAAGCTTCCTTCTTAGAGTATTTGTTTTTCAGTTTAATGGAGTGTGTGGTAGATTAGTTGTAATAAGACTCCATATCCCAATGGAGAAAGACACTGGTGTAGGTAGTTTTCAGCAGTTTGGTTTTAGATTGGGCTCGTTTTCAGCAGGTTGCAAGGGTCCAGATGATGGAAGACACTGTGGTCTACGGTTCTAGTGCCTCGCTGGTTGGACACTATCCCCTCTGTCGATAGTAGCAAATAAAACATGCATCCAAGTGTCGATCCCAAACATCCATAACAGTGCCAGCAAGCTGCCAAGTCAAAATTTTGACAGATGGAGAATGGTGATGGTTACAAATTATCGACTTAAATCTATTGAATAATATTTAGCCATCGCAGAATTCCCAAATTATTGGGAACCTGAGATGTTTTGCTGCTCTTGACGGTGTATCTAAAACATAAAATTGGTGTATCTAAAACATAAAATTGGCATCTGCAAGACAAGTTTTTGTAAAAATTGGCTTTTTTTAAGAAATAAGGATATCATATAATGAGAATCTAAATAAGTTACTGATCCTATGAAGTGCTGTTAGTTTTCATAACATAAAGATAAAGTGAAATCAGATGAAATGAAACCAAATGAAGTGATGTAAAGGCAGTTGGGAAAGTTTATTGAATCTTAACAACTTGAAAAGCAACATAGAATGTGAGATCAGTTATTATTTATATTATGTTTTTTTAGTTGTTTGAATTGTTGTTATCTATTTATCATTTATAAGTTATCTATGTATTCTATTTTTTTTTATAATTGTTTATTTCAAATTTTAAAATGACTATTATGAAATCAATTTTTAAGATACACTTGTTTCATCTTTATTTGTACTTATCTATAGATAAAAGCACATAAACAGTAATCCACCCCAATCTCAAATAAAAACTTTTATCAAAATAAATATAAAACAATTATTTCAATTTAATAAACTTAAATATAATTTTCTTATTAAATATAAATCAATAAATTAAATCTATCACAGAATTTTATTTTATTTTCAAATTAGCTTTTAAAGGAGTCCATCTCCCTAGAGATTTGGTTAAGGTTAGAGATCAGTTCTCTCGGGACATTTTAAAGCTTTCTGGCTATTAATTACATTTAGCATGACTCCACTCCATACTAGTAATTAGTAAGCCACTAGCTATAAATTAAAACTAAACGATCTCTAGAATCCAATCGAGTATATGGATTTGTAGGGTTGCAAATTCATGAAACGTGATTTGTAGAGTCGCAGCTCATGCTATTGTATATTTCATACAAGTGTTTCCTACATCTTATCGAGTACAGCTTCACTTCTGAAGATGGCCGCTGTTAATTATGTTGAAGAGGAGGACTACTCACAGTTGTGTGAATTACCAGACGATTTTATCGAAGAGATATTGGGTTGGCTGCCAGCGGAATCTCTCTGTAGATTTGACAATGTCTGCAAACAATGGAATACACTGTTTTCATCAACTAGTTTCATTACTAGAGAATGGGCTCAATCGCCTCCCAACAAAAATCAATGGCTTCTGGTGGGAGCTGTGGATTACAATCACGATTGTTGGGCATACTGCTCCTTCACGCGGACTTGGAAGAAGTTATATTTATCCCTTTCTCTTTTAGAGGGAATTTATGAAGCCAATACCAGTTCCGTTTCTCATCCCTGTCGTTTCCTGGGATCAAGCGCAGGCCTCTTCTTGGTTCAAGGCAAAGTTAGCCGCTCCATTTATGTCTGCAATCCTGTGACAGGTAAGGACTTGGTACTTCCATTAATGACATGCATAGATAGTTTTACGTTAGGCCGTGAGATAGGAATCGTTCAAGAAGGGGAAGACGGGTACAAAGTATTGGTTGTACACCATGCTATGCTTCATGGACGGAAGATAGTAGAAATCTACGATTCCAAGGACAAGGCATGGAGGATGGCGGGGCTCCTACCCCAGAATTTGAAGATGCTTCAAGATGCGGGTAAAGTGAGTTTTGGAACAGTATTTTCCGGCGGTTATTTCTATTGTTTAATGTTGTCAATCATGAATCAGAACCCTAGTTTTGTTAATGGCATTATGGGTTTCAACATTCTAGAGGGGACGTCCATATTTGTGCCACTGCCTCCTGTAGCTCAGGATTTCTCCATTTACTTCCTTCGCTTGGTGGCCTGCGGGTCGCGGATTCTGTACGTACATGGGATTCAAAAGGAAACAGAAGTTGAGGGGGTAATGGAAACAGAAACAGAAGATGAAGGGGAAGTGGAAACGGATCAAGAAATGGAAATTGAAATACAAGATGATGAAGAACTGGAAATAGAAATACGAGATGAGGAGGGACTGGGAATCGAAACAGAAATTGAGGAAGAGGTGATTATATGGGAGTTCAATAAAGATGCGGCTACAAAATGGCAAGAGATTGCGAGAATGCCTCAAACAATGCTTCGGATTTTTAACAGGATTGCTTCGAGAAATACACCATTTCAGTGCGTTGGAATACAGGATTCTCTGTATTTCAAAAAACAGAGCGCCAATGAAGTGGCAGTTTACAACTTGACCGGAAATTCATGGACTTTCATTCCAAGCTGTCCTGTAGCTGCATTGGTAGGTGGTCCGTCCCTCATCGCCTTTAGTCCACGGCCCGATTTGAAGGTCTAGTGAAATTCCATGAATTTCACAACTCTCGAAGGACAGCGAGATTACGTTTCACAGTGTCCTTCGAGATTAGGTTTCCAAAATTACAGAATCGTGAAAACACACAATTAAGAAGATACACATTAAGTATACTCTAATATTTTTAATTTTTTTATAAAGCAAAGGGCCAATCCGTAAACGTTTTGGATAAAGTGAAACAAAGTCTCAATTATGGACCAGTAGAATATGAAGAAACGACTTTTTATTATAAAAGCAGTATCAATATTTAAAAAAAAAAAATCTATATACCATCTTCGCTGATACTCTCAACTATAAACCATAAAAGATAAAAAACTAAGGAATAATTTTGATATTAAGACTTGCAGGTAAATTAATTATAGAATTGATATTTAAATTTGATTGGATTTTGAATAATTGATATTAAGAATTGTAGGTATATTAATCATATAATTGATATTTAAATTTGATTGGAGTTTGTAGATTTTTATGTTTAGAGTCGTATACAAGTTTATTAAAGCTTTTTAAAATTATTATATTGGTAAAGGTATTTATTTATAAATATTAAGTAATTAAAATTGCTAAATTTTTTATTGATGTGTAAAAAATTTAAGATAAATAGTATTTATACCTAAAAAAATTTGATAAATTTTTGTAAAGAAAAATTATGTCAAATAGAATTTAAAACAAATACAATATTATAGTAAGGATGGAAGTTATTTTCTCTTAAAATGCCTAGGGATACCCACACTACATTGCACTCTCATAATTTTTGTTGCAATACAAACCTCCCTAACTTGCCAAAAGCTTATTCCCAAGCTCAAAATAAACTTTTTAGCATAGAAATATTTTTGCATCAAACAAAATAAACTTCTTAAAATCCCACAAATGAGAGTTGATCTTAGTGGACGCTAACTTGCACCACCATGAGCATCTATTACCTTAGATTTGATTAGAAGCCCCTCTAACTCCTTGACCTACAACCATTAGAGATTAGATAACATTCGGTCTCCCTTGTAACAAGTAGGTTGAGTAGGCATGATATATTTTATTTGTATGCCTATATGGTAAAACAAAGGGTACTTGTTATGGACAATCCCAACATTACATTACAAACTTATTGATAAAAACAAGTTGTGTAGTCCTCAATTTACATACTTCTCAATGTTTTTCAATCAACATATGATGGCATAAAATGTACTCTATGTGAAGAAGTGTTGGATAAGGTGGATATTCCTATAGAAGAGTATAGCATTAATGATAATTGCACTGAGAGGCACTCTAGAGCTGAGTATGAGGGAGGTTTGTCCATATTATGTTTGTTACTTTGGCCACAAAACAACCTAATATTGGGTAGATGTTGTAATGTTCCTACCTAACAAAACAATAAAAAATAAAAAATTTAATTATCAACAAAAAAAGACCATGTGAAAGGACTCCTAACCAACTCATAGTTTTAGGAAGGCCTTGCACATGGTTTTAAAACCATATAAGGGGGAGATGTTGTAATGTTAGTTCTTAACAAAATAAAAAATAATAAAACATATTATATGTCAACCATAAATATTATTAAATATTAATAATAAAAATATTATATGCCGACCTTAAATAAAAAGACGTGTCTTTTGGTTTGAATCAAATAAATGCCTATATATATAGGACACACTAAAGTTGATAGCTCCTTGAGTGCAATACTTAAGTTTAGATGTTTGCACCTCAAGAGATTTGATCCCTCTCCATGCTTGATAGAGCCTAGGATTTGGATCTATGGTGGTTTTTATGTCAAATATTTTGGAGGAGTAGATGTTATGGTGTGTATTCAATCTATAAAAAACTAAGCTTAGGAATTATGGTTTAATTGTAAATACTGTAAATATTTGATGAGTCATAAGATAATCTAAAGATTTGTAGGAGAATCATGTACCAAAAGATGAAACCAAATGCCACTAGTATTTTAATGTAAAGTTCATAATGAATAATATCCATTCAAGCATTATGGAGTTATATAGGCCTATCACTGGTATCGTAATGCATAATATTCATTTAGAATTATGGAGTTATATAGGCCTCTTAATGGTATTGTAGTGTAGCTGTATCCATTGTGCAATCCTTGATTGGTGCAACTTCTGAACATCATGTTAAATACTTTGTCAAAGTAATAATATACCGCACGCTTGTTCTTCACGCAGGAAGATCAATTGGTCCAACGAAATCAATGACCACTTCTTAAATGGTTCTAGCACTGCCATTAGGAAGAGGGGGATCTAATCTCTTCTTGAGGGCTTACTTATGCATTGGAAAAAATCACATTGTTCAAATTATTGTTTCACCTTTTGGAACAACTGAGGCCACCATAATCATGCATGCATCACCTTTTGTGCAGTTTACTTACCTGCATTATGTCCTTTTGATGCGTTGATGAACTTCCTGCAATATAAGAAACCACTCATGTTCCATCACACATATGCGCAATATCCCATTAGCTCTCAACTTGTATAGTTGTCTTGTAATTATATGAAAATTGGAGCTCCTTGTAACTAATTGTCTAGGCTATGTGACTGTGTAGTTTTCTGGTTCTCTTCTTATTGATAGGAAATGTCAGGGTCGGTGGTTTCACGATAACTGTGATATTTGTTGGATCTATGAGAAACCATTATTTACACACATGTCACATGCCCTAATTTGCAAAAACAATTTAATGTTATTTGAGGAACATTGTGTATATTTTATGCTAAGTTTGTAATTGATGACCCACTATGGTCAAGAATAATTAATGTAATTTAGAATATTTTATTTATAAATAAATAAATGATGAGACAACAACTTAGGGAAGCTGTTAAAAGAGTGTTTACTGGTCAATTGGTGGAGGAGACTGGGTGGAGAGTACATTGACAAGTGGCAGCATCCTCAAACTACTTCCAACTGTTGCAGGTGGCAACTTCCCTATATTTGTGGTCATGATTCCCCAAGAAAGTGGAATTGGAGTAGGTGGCTCATTAAATGAAAACTGACCCAGAAGACCTAGGCATCTCTATGAAATTTCCCATTGAAGACAGCTGAGGCTGCTCATTCTAGAGGTGATCATTCAGGGTGAATGAATTTACTCAAGAGAAATTCAATGGAGGGGATTACTAAAGTGAGTTTGAGGGTTTAACTGCTGAGATTGAACTTATTGTAGCTATTAGGCTGAAGTTCTTACTATCGTGAGCATATTTTAATTACCGAGGTAATTGGACCAGTCAGGTGACAAAAGGTCTTAAGATGATATTCTCCACTTAGAACTCTGCCAAGAGGACCAGGAACAAGCTCGAGGGTCCTGAGGAAGAGCTGTCTGAGCATTTTGCAGGAGATTGGTTGGGAGGAATAGCCTCCTTAAGCTGTTGTCATCTTATAATTGACGGGTTCTATTTGTCTTTATGTTATTTTTATTTACTGTCCTCAGTAAAATGTTTACTAGTTTTTAAATACAGGCATGTTAGTATTTAATTAGGGTTTATGAAGAAAGGAGTAACTGTATAAAGTTAGGTCCTTGGTAAATTGCAGTTTATGTTAGAAATAGTAATAAATATGCAAAATGAGAAAAGTATAGAATTAGAATTTCCATACTATATTTTTTCACGCCTAGCTCAGGCAGTACTTTAGTACAGCTGGGTGTTTAGGTGAATTTGATGATTCTTTTCACTTGAATGAAAATTGTAACTACATTTTACTTTAGTTTGCTTATGATTTCTACTGTAAAAGAAGTAGTAAATATTGTCTGCAGTAAATGTATTTACTTTAGGTAAAAACTAAAAGATATGTATGTAAAAACATTAGTAATCATATTATTTATAGAACTAATACTAATAGTAGTATTCTTTATAAAACACATAAATTACAAGTTAAATAATTTAAACATAGGTATAGTAAACAAGCTATCATCTAGGAACCAAGAAAAGATAGTTTTCAAAACATTATTTATCACAATTGATTTCCAGACACTATGTGTCTCTGTTCTAAGACAGAAGGATTCTACTATAACCTAATTAGAACCACAGAAGTCATTGAAAGATAAATATATCCTATTTACAAGTACGCAACAATAACCCTGATCCTTCTTAGCTGAAATTTAAAAACAGGCTGTAAAAATCATTAAGGAAAATATTAAATAAACCGAGCTAAGAATTACTAAGTATAAATAATGCTATTATTGAACTGTAGAGTTTACTTATTAATTAACCCTTTTCAGCCAAAAACAGAGTAAAATATTACTCTTAAACACAGTAAAATGTCCCATAAACTTTGCACTAGAATCCTTATAATACAGGATAATAATTAAAAATATTACATAAACAAATTGTTGAAAACATAATTAAATAATCAAATATTACATAAACAATTTGCAAAACAGAATCAAATAATAAGAATGGTTTACAGCCTTAGAATTAAAGGGTCAAGGCTCGGGCTTGTTAACAAAACCAAACTATGCAAGATATATAAATATATATCAAACAGTATTCATAATTTACTGACAGGAGAAAGATCTTGTTTCCATTTACAATCCTGACTGTTTCACAATCTTTCTTCACCCACCAAAATCTTTTATAAAAGCTAAAATAAACTAGATAGAGGTCAACAGCCTCATTGAGTTAGAGCTGAGCTCTAATGTTTTAAAATGAAAGCAGCTACATTGTTCAGGATGTAAGGCTAAAAACACAACATTAAACCCCATTTACATCACGGCTTCCAGAGCCTTCTTCACCCTGCACGAAGTACCCTTTAAGGGTTTCTAAAACTTATACAAATAGAAAACAAGCTTGAAACTTAAGCTAACAGAGAACCGAGGCCATGCCATTTCAACCACAAGAACCAAATTCCAACAATCACAATGTCATGCAGGAAGAAACCCTCATTGGAACCGGGGCTTACCAGTTGGATGCTTATGTAAAAAAAACTGAAGAGTAAGCTCGCTTTCACCTACAGCGTTGGAGCCGTGAGCAAAGACCTGCAAGAATCAAATTGTATTATTATAAATACTTTGTTGCATAAAAATTGTAAAAACCCTCGTAAGAAAACAAATTTAAACCTAAGTTTAGGGTAAATATTTACCTGTGGAAACTTGGAGCTGAAGCAGACGAGAAATGGCCATGAACCAGGTCACATTTGGCACCATGCTGATGTTGATGTAATTGTAACTTCGGAATGTATTCACTTGTATTTCTTATGTATTGTACCCCGATGTTTATTCCAAGATGTGTCTGTAATGTAATTGAGTCATGTCATGCCCCGATGTTTCGATCGGGAGTTTCTATAATGTAATCAAGTCATGTCAAGTCAATGTGGGTAACCCTCCTATTGTTCAAGGGTTAAAGTCCCCATAGTTTCAGGGCACTAGGGTTGTTAGAATCACCTAGTGAAGTCAGCCCTAGTAGGGTTTATTCAAGTCGAGAATTAGTATAAATAGAGAGCTAGCCTCTCTATTTATCACACACTCACTCACACTAAGTTGTAGCGCATACATGAGGAAGAAGAAGACACTGGGGTTAGGAAGAAAGGAGGTTACTGCCGTCGAGAGATCATCTTATTGTTTTGGGTTTTACTTTTGGTGCTGATTCTATCTCTGAGGAAGTTGTGGGGTTTTCTCCATTTATGGTTTCCTCGAGGAAAAACATGGTGTTCATTGTCTCTTGTGTTTGATTGTTGTGCTTGTTATTCTCTCAATTAAAGATCCTAATATAATGCTAGCTTAATGTTAAAATTCTAACATGGAATCAGAGCTAACCTAAGAAGAAGACACTGTGCAGCTACGAGAACTATGGCTTCCTACTTTGTGGATCTCTCTCCACAAATTTTCAGCAAAATAAGGTTGGAATAACTCTCCTCCATAGGGCGCATCTTTCTGTCGAAGTAGAATCCAATTCCAAGTTTTTTCAGTTTTGGACCTAACACTGCTGCTGAAAATTGGGGCTTTTCACAGAAGTGGAATTTTTCAGTGAGCCCAAGCCTGGATTGATCTCCTCCCCAAAATCAAAGTTTAGAGATCAAGATCAAAGCATTTGGTTGGACAGAACTCCGGAAAAGAAAAACCCTAATTTGCTCCTGAACCAACACTGGAGAATTTAGCTCCAAATATAGATTTGACATCTTGACCTGGTAAGATATAAATATTTTGTATTTCCATTTGAGGTTATCAGTTAAGATGTCTCATCATACCAAGCTTGATGAAAATCTTAAGGGAGCTGATGACTTCTGAGCCTGGAAGTATAGGATCTCCCTGGTTCTGGAAGAAAATGAGTTGGACTCCTATATCCATGAGGAGGTTCCAGTTCCAGAGGGAGATGAGGATAAGGCCTTACATAAGAAGAAGTTGGTTATGGAAAAGAGGATTATTGTTGATTCAATCAAGGATCACCTCATACACCATGTGTCCTCCCTCAAGACACCTAAAGCTATGTTTGATGCCCTAACCAAACTGTTTGAAGGGAAGAACATCAACTGAAAGATGACTCTAAGGAACCAGTTGAAGAATGTAAAGATCCAGAATGTGGAGACCATCCAGTCATACTTCACAAGGGTCTCCCATATCAAAGAATAGATGGAATAAGTAGATAAAGAAGTGGAGAATGTAGAAATTGTGATGACAACCTTGAATGGTCTCCCTAGGTCATGGGATTCTTTCATCCAAGGAATCTGTGCTAGGAAGAAATTAGTCAAGTTCAGTAGACTGTGGGAAGAATGTTCTCAAGAAGAAGCTCGAATAGCAGCTTGAGAAGAAAAGATGGGAAGTGAAGATCAAGCTCTCACGGTACACTTCAAGAAAGGAAGAAGGGAAAATCATCATCACCAAGGTAAGCATTCTCATCAGAAAAATCCATCCAAACTCAGATGTTATACATGCGATGAAATAGGACAGTTTGCTAGAAATTGTCCCATGAATAAGAATGGATCCAAGAAGAAGAAGAACTCCAAAATAAGACATCATGCTCACACTGCTGAGGATGATGATCCTCCCAAGAAGAAAGTAAAAC
Organism: Pseudotsuga menziesii; assembly: GCA_001517045.1. Lineage (NCBI taxonomy): Eukaryota > Viridiplantae > Streptophyta > Pinopsida > Pinales > Pinaceae > Pseudotsuga > Pseudotsuga menziesii. Next base: position 252,351 of record LPNX010293317.1, read on the forward strand.
AAGAAAGTGAAGACTCTTTAAGTGAAGAAGAATATGTTATGATATCCGCTCTCATGGGAACTACCACTCATGGAAGCAAAGATTGGCTTATTTACAGTGGGGCTTCCAAACACATGGTAGGTTTCAAGGAATCTTTTGAGAAACTATCCGAACATAATTCACCCCATAAGGTGAACTTAGGGATGACTACCAATATCCCATAAAAGGTAGGGGTGAATCCTCCTACAAGCTAGACTCTGGAAAGTTTATGAAAATGAAGGATGTCTTGTTTGTACTATGACTAAAGAAGAATCTTCTCTCCATATCGGCACTGGATGCAAAAGGCATGAGGGTTGCATTTGTAGATGGCCAAGTCCTCATGTGGTCAAGAGGAAAGACTATTGATGATGCAATAGTAATTGGAGAACAAGAAGGAGGATTATACAAATTGAAGGGCCATCCAGAACAAGCTTTGGTCCATGACACAGTAGAGCCAAATGAACTTTGGCACAGAAGGCTTGCACATGTGCACTATAGAGCACTACCACTTGCAAGAAAAGTTGTTGAAGGTCTTCCAGAAATTCAATCAAAACATGATGGAGTCTGCAAAGGATGTGCGAAAGGAAAGAATACAAAGAAGACATTTCCAAGTAGCGAGAGCAAGGCAAACAGAATCTTGGAAATCATCCACTCCGATGTATGTGGACCGATGTCATCAAGTTCTCTAAGCGGGTATGTATACTATGTTTCTTTTATTGATGACTTTTCTAGGAAGACATGGATTTAATTCATGAAGAACAAAGATGAAGTTTTCAGCAAGTTCAAGGAATTCAAAGCCTTGATCAAGAACCACACAGAAAACAAGATCAAGACCTTTTGATTAGATAATGGTGGAGAATTCACATCAAATGAATTCAAAGACTTATGCAAAAAATCAGGGATTAAGAGGGAGTTATCCACTCCATATAATCCACAATACAATGGGGTTGCAGAAAAGGAAGAATAGAACTATCTTGGAAGCTGCAAGAGCAATGCTTCATGATCAAGATCTTCCCATGCATCTATGGGCAGAGTCTGCTAGATCAACTGTGTATGTACAGAACCATACTCCACACAGAGTACTCGAGAACAAGATACCTGAAGAATTCTTTTCCAGCAAGAAGCCAGAAGTCAGCCATCTCAAAATATTCGGTTGTCCAGTGTACATACACATTCTGAAAGAAAAGAGGACAAAGTTAGATCCTTCAGGAAAGAAGAGTATATTTGTGGGATACTCTGAAAGCTCGAAGGCTTATAGAATATACTTCATAGGATTCAAGAAGATCGACATCAGCAGGGATGTAACATTTGACGAAGACTCAGCTTACAACAAATCCAGAAAGAAACCTAGTAAAGATCCCAAAGAAGCAGAAGCACCCAAAATTCATGATACAACCATGAACAAAGAAACTCAAGAAGAAGATCGAGAATTTGAAGAACCTCAAGAACCTGTAGATCCACCTCAAGAGAAGAATACTCACAAGAGGAAACCTGCTTGGGTACGAGAAGCTATCCAAGGTGTGGAAAGATATGGGGCTCCAAAAGAGAATCATAGAGAAATAAAGAGAACCAGATCCTGCTCCGGGTATGTAGCTTTACTATGTGACTTTATCAATAAATAACCTTCCAATTATGAAGAAGCGGCATAACAGAAAGAATGGAAGGATGCTATGATCAAAGAGTATCAATCAATCATGAAGAACGGTGTTTGGGATGTTGTCCCAAGACCAGAAGGGAAGTCGGTTGTATCTTCCAAATGGATCTACAAGATCAAGCATCCTGCAGATGGTAGCATATAGAAATATAAAGCAAGATTCGTGGTTCATGGTTTCTCACAGAAAGAAGGAATAGATTATGAAGAAACCTTTGCACCTATAGCCAGATACACTTCCATCATATCAGTACTTGCTCTGGCTACAGTAATGAAATGGAAGATACACCAAATGGATGTCAAGACTACTTGAATTGTGTAGTGGAAGAGGAAGTGTATGTAGAGTAGCCACTCGGTTTTGGGACACATGATAGGGAGTCTCATGTGTGTAGAATGAAGAAATCCCTGTACGATTTGAAACAGGCACCCAGGACATGGTACGACATAATTGACAGCTTTCTATCCAGTTTGGGATTTACCAAAAGTAAAGCAGATTCCAACCTTTACTACAAGGTTGAAGATGGCAACCCAGTGATGCTCCTATTGTATGTAGATGATTTGTTTGTAACAAGTATGGATGGGTTGATTACTAATACGAAGAGAAAGCTTGCTGCTGAATTTGAAATGAAGGACTTGGGTATGATGCACTATTTTCTAGGCATGGAGGTGTGGCAGAATGTGCATGGAATCTCCCTCGGACAAGGGAAGTATGCAGTAGAGATCCTGAAGAGGTTCAAGATGATGGACTGCAAGGCCATGACCACACCTATGGCATCGAACCTGAAGCTATTGAGTGATGCTTCATTAGAAGCAGTTGATGCTACGATGTATCGTTAGATGATTGGGTCCTTGATGTACCTGACGAACATGAGACCAAACATTTGATTTGCTGTGAATACCTTGAGCCAGTTTCTGACAGATCCGAGACATGTTCACTTGATTGCTGCCAAGCATATTCTGAGGTACCTAAGGGGTACAATTTATTATGGGCTCAAGTATGAGGAGAATCAGAAGATTAACCTAGAGGGTTATGTTGATTCAGATTGGGTAGGCAGTGCCATCGATAGGAAGATCACTTCAGGATGTTGCTTCAGTATGGGATTAGGTGTGATATCTTGGTTTAGCAGGAAGCAATCCTATGTGGCACTAAGTACAGCTGAAGCAGAGTATGTCGTATCTTGTTCAGCTAGCTGTGAGGCAGTATGACTAAGGAAGCTACTGTCTGATTTATTTGATCTCCAGATGGATGATACTTGTATACATTGTGACAACTAGAGTTGAGTGAAGTTGTCGGAGAACTCGGTGTTCCATGACAAGTCGAAGCATATCAAGATCAAGTATCACTATATCAGGGATATGGTGTAGAGGGGAGCAGTGAAGCTCCAGTATGTTGCAATGGATGAACATATAGCTGATGTGTTGACAAAGCCATTAGCTGGGGTGAAGTTTGAGTACTTTAGGGAGAAGCTTTGTGTTCTCTAGATTGAGATTCCCTCCAAAGGGAAGCAATGAGTCCATGAGCCATTCTTACATGGTGAGAGGATTGATTCCTTCCATGGTCATATGTAAGGGCTGAGCCATTCTGTCATGGTGAGAGGATTGGTTCCTTCCATGTCAGATATGAGTGGTGATCCATTATGATGTGACTGTAGGATTGGTTCCGACATGATCAGATATAAGTATTGAATGCCATTCTCTAGCAGAATGGAGGCACCTAGTCAGTTACCAGGAATCCTCAACCTGGGGCTAAGAGCCCTTCTGACATGTATGCTGGATTGGTTCCTCGCATGGGAGGATGTAAGTGCAGATCCCTTTCGACATGTAGGTTGGATTGGTTCCTCACATGGTCGAATGTAAGTGCATAGCGCTTTCGACATGTAGGTTGGATTGGTTCCTCGCATGGTCGAATGTAAGTGCAAAGCCTTTTTGACATGTATGTTGGATTGGTTCCTCACATGGTCAAATGTAAGTGCAGGGCCTTTTTGACAGGGTTGTGGGATGTGGTCCCACATGGTCAGATGTGAGTCTTGGGCGTGCCTTTCTGATATGATTATAGGATTGGTTCCTACATAATCAGATATAAGTGCTAGGCGGGCCATTCTGACTTAGGGTCAGATATAAGTGCTGGAAGAAGACCTACATGGAGGCTAGGCCTACAACCAACATGAAAAAGGGTTGGCTCTATAGAACTTCCTGTGACAAGAAGAATCATGACATAGAACCCGTGATGATCCAGTGATGATGATCCAACAGTGATGATCCAGATCCAGTGATGATGATCCAGATCTAGTGATGATGATCCAGATCGAGTGATGATCCAGATCTAGATGGAGATGACTTGAATATAGAGATGACTTGAAGGTGAATATGATAAGGAATCGATGATGATCTAGATGATACAGAGAAGAAGACTTGTGGTGATAAATTGTGTCGAGAGAATACCTTTCTAGTTAAGAGGGAGTGTTGATGTAATTGTAACTTCAGAATGTATTCATTTGTATTTCTTATGTATTGTACCCCGATGTTTATTTTGATATGTGTCCGTAATTTAATTGAGTCATGTCATGCCCCGATGTTCCGATCGGGAGTTTCTATAATGTAATCAAGTCATGTCAAGTCAATGTGGGTAACCCTCATATTGTTAAAGGGTTAAGTCCTCGCAGTTCTGGGGCACTAGGGTTGTTAGACTCACCTAGTGAAGTCAGCCCTAGTAGGGTTTAGTCAAGTCAGGAATTAGTATAAATAGAGAGCTAGCCTCTCTATTTATCACACACTCACTCACACTCAGTTGTAGCATGTAGCTGAGGAAGAAGAAGACACCAGGGCTAGGAAGAAATAAGGTTACTGCTGTTGGGAGATCATCTTACTATTTTGGGTTTTACTTTTGGTGCTGATTCTATCTCTGAGGAAGTTGTGGGGTTTTCTCCATTTATGGTTTCCCCTAGGAAAAACACTATGTTCATTGTCTCTTGTGCTTGATTGTTGTGCTTTTTATTCTCTCAGTTAAAGATCCTAATATAATGCTAGCTTAATGTTAAAATTCTAACAGCCAAAAGGGAAGATGTGAAGTCACCTTTGCAAAGGAAACACAAGAAAAAAAATGACCCAAGTATACGAAGGCAAAAATATATGGGTGAACACTTGCAGGTTAGAGACAAGCATAGTCTTCAAGCCACAATGAAATGCCAACACCCACTCTCATCGTAACCTTTCAACACTTAGAAAGACCAAAACCATCCATGACTTCTCCCAATAGTCACGACGTAGAAGTAGTTGGTGCAATGCCAATGTTTGAAGGTGGTTACAGGCATCTCATGGCCGTGAGATCTCAATTCGACCAACATAAAGGAGGAACTCTCGCTTCACAAGAAAATGAGTAGGGTTTCAAGGTTTTAAGTCAACCCTCGAGTGGATGTAACTTATCCACGTGTCCTACCAAATATCTCTCCAAGCATGGGTCGAAACCTATAGTCAGCACTGCAATCAACATTTTCGAATTATCAAAACCAACAATCATTCCAAAACTATATTACATATGATTACCCATCATTTTAATTTCATCATAGTGGTTGATACTTTGGTATTCGACCTTAGGTTACAACTTGGATACTCTTTCTATCCTAGAAGATCTTCATTCTTTCAAACAAGTCTAATAGATGGTGTAATTTTAGAAATGGTAAAGAATTATGAGATGGTTATAATATAGCTTATAACTATAGTAAAAAGGAAAAGCCATAAACTTCTAAAAACATAACCTTTATATTGTTTTGATGAAGGAGTGATCAAGAAATTGAAGACTAACAATACTAGAGAATTCTGATAATTTCCTAATAACTCATTGTTAAAATTATAATTGAAAAACATAGGTAACTTGATCATGCTTTAAGAGAAGGACATATTTTGAGTATTGAAATGAGAATGGCTGCGAGATCACTAAAAAGTTTGAAGTGAATTTAAACCCAAAACCATGAGCTCTATTCTCTCTATGGGAATTTATAAATAACCAGTACTATAAACACAAGAAAACCAAACCATGTTCTTTAGACTTTTAGAGAATAATCTTCATACGATTGAAGAAACTTGGTAAGTACTTGCTCTTGCATTTTAAACCCTTGTTTATGTTTTTGATAGAAATTCATGATGGTGTTGGTTATAAGTACAAATATGGATTTATAACAATGGAAAAGAATTCACATTACCTCCTTGAAGACAAGCAGCATATTTAAACCTTTTCTAAAACTAGCATCTTAATCATGCTCGGGAAGTAGTTCTTGATGTAAATTTTAAACAACACCTACTGGATCTTATGCTTACCTACTAAACCTGTAAGGAACCAACAGTCCAATTGAGTTAGCAGAACACTAATTAAGCCCCGATCTCATACAAGAATTCTTACCTACTTGACAAAAGTTAATCATCAGTGTATCTAGCAGTAAAAGAAATGCGAGTTTTTTTTTAAACTCTGATAGAACTAAAGCTATTAAGTCATTAATAGTACTAACAAAGGTGTTTAATATTACATCCTTTACTTTACAAGTTCTTTTAAAGAAGCAATCCCATGTTCTTTTATAAACTGTTTCATTTTCCACTAACCATTAGCAGTTACTTAGCTATGACTTTAGACATTTTATGTCACTTCAAATTTTTTTAAATTTTTACGAAATTTTGGGTTATTACACAACATGTCACAAAGGAATTATTAATGAGGTAAAAACTATATATTTCTTCAAATTTAATGAAATTTTCAATTGTCTGCATCTATCAAACATCGATCCTAGAAAATGTAAGTTATTTTTTAGCATAATGAATACTGCCCAATAATCTAAGTAAGCCTTAAAAAACTTGTGCATGATTTCCTTGAATTCCACGACAACAATTCTAGAAAATATTGTTGGTGTGTTCTTCAATCCGAATGGCATGACATTGTAGAAAAAATCCCCCCACTTATTCATAAAGGTTGTTTTCTTGTGATCCTCTTCAACAATCTACACCTAATGGTACCTTGAGAAGCCATTAGTAAATGAGTAATCTTCTCTCCCTCCCTCCACGTTCTCCAAGACCTCATCTGCAAAAGGGGCAGGGAAGGAATCATGCATGCATACTTCATTTAAGTTCCTCGAATCGACACATTTACGAACTTGTGTGTTTTTCTTATCTTGAACCACCATTGGACTGATCCATTATGATTCCTCGACTAGGAATATAATCCTTCATCTAGTATCCAATCAATATCCTTGCACACTTTTTCCTTAAATTCTTGGATTCAATCTATAGGGTGTCCTTCAAACTGGTCTAGTCCCTTCCTTAAGCTAGATATCCATTTTTTTAGTAAGCCTACTATTCCCTTAATCATTATGAAAAGTTGCATGGGAACATGCCCTCATATTCTTTCTGCAAGTCAATTACTCGAGTGAGAATTTCTTGACCATCCTAGTAGTCACCTATGATGGAAATTTTCTACTTGGATTCCATCCCTATGCTATATGTATTTTCCTTAAGTGGTTCTAGAAATTTCAGTGTAGCAATGGTTGATGACTCATTATGTACTATGCATTCTCCTATGGTTTCTTTGATATGCATCTTTCACGGGTCATCATCCTCCTCAATTTCTATGTTGTCCACCTTCTAGTAGTAGACTTGTTAGTTTTGTTGTGCACCGCTGGTAAGGTGGAGACAGAAAAACACTACATTTTAGAGTGTGAATCCTTTAAGGACAACAGGGATAGGTACACAAATGTCTTGGTAGATAAATCTTGGGATGATTTATTTAACAAAGGGACTGTGGAAAAATTGGGGGCGTTCATCATCAAGTTGAATAGACAAAGGATGGAGTTGCAGAAAAAAACGTGCGAGTTGGTCTGTCTGATAGGCTATTCTTAGCCTCACGGACATTGAAATATTTCATTCATTCATTCATACCAACAATGCGGTATGGAATATAGGTTGTGTATGAATATATTAACCCATTGACTACATGGGACACTTTTCATTGTCCATCTTTTCTCGCGGAACACCAAATGCTCTTATGGGCCTTTTGTGCCTTTAAATATATTCATAAATTCTAGGTCCACCACAGGCTAGAATCTTACCTTGATGCATTAGTCGATCTCTTCCCACCCATGCATATCATCTTCATGCATCACCAACTAGCGTGTAGGTGTCCCCCTAACTAGCGCATCCATATCTTGGACTCTCCTAGCTTTAGGTATCCACTCCATTTTTTCAAAAAATATATCCACCCCTCTATTCCATCAAACTTCGGTTAATTGTGTATGTTGGATTTTATACAACACAAGAAGTTGGTGACCATAACACATATCCAGGAGGACACTTCATATAACATATCCTTCCATCTCTCTAATGCGTCTTGAGAATTTGTGTTGAAATAACATATACTACACCACTTCAACTTTCCATTTGCAATTGGATTTACATAATATTATCCCCATCCAACAACATTATATATTTTCTCAATTTTAGTGTTATTAACATCATTGTTTATTGGCTTTGTCCAGTGTGCCCATTCTATAGAATTGAGCAGTGTTAGTTTTTCATCATATAAGCAAGCATTATGATCTTAGGATCTTTTAACTGAGAGAATAACAAGCACAACAATAAAACATAAGCACATCACAAGAGACAAGAGACACAAAGAGTTTTCCTTGGGGAAACCATAAAGGAGAAAACCCCGCAACTTCCTCAGAGATAGAATCAGCACCAAAATAGTAAAATCCCCAAAACAGTAAGATGATCTCCACACAGCAGTAGTCTCTCTCTCTCACACTGAGAGAGCTTCTCCTCTCACTCATGTGCCCCCTAATGAGTGAGTGTGAGTGTTGCAAGTGATAAATAGAGAGGCTCTCACTCTCTATTTATATTCTTCCATTCACTTGAAGTGCACTCCAACATGTCGGCCTCACTTAACAATTACTTACTAGAGCCGACATCTCTAGGAGTATCTAATAACCCTAGTGCCCCACCACTTGTGGGGAATTTACCTCCTCTGACCAATAGGAGGGTAACACAATGGTGGGGACTATTGCCTCGACTTAAAATGACTCACCTAGGGTCAACTTCACTAGGATAGTCTAATAACCCAAGGGCCCCACAACTGTGGGGACTTTAACCCTTGATCAATAGGAGGGTTACCCACAATGACTTGACATGACTTCCTCATTATAGAAACTTCCCGATCGAAACATCGGGGCATGACATGACTCAAATACATTACAATACATCCTGGAATAAACATCGGGTTACAATACATAAGAAATACGGATGAATACATTTCGAAGTTACAATTACATCAACACTCCCTCTTAACTAGGAAGGTATTCTCTCGACACAATTTATTAGCACAAGTCTTCTTCTCTATATCATCTGGGTCATTGTCAGGTCTTCATCATCTTCAAAGTCATCTTCATCTTCAATTCATCTTTATCTGTAAGTCATCTTCATTTGGATCTGGATCATCACTCGATCTAGATCATCATCACTGAATCTAAATCATCACTCGATCTGTATCATCATCAATGGATCTGGATCATCACTGGATCTGGATCATCACTGGACATCATCACTCGATCTGGATCATCATGGAACATCATCACTGGATCTGGATCATCTCTCGATCTGGATCATCTCTGCTGGATCATCTTCACTGGATCTAGATCCTCACTTGATCTGGATCATCACTGGCTATCATCACTGGATCTCGATCATCACTGGATCTGGATCATCACTGGACATCATCACTAGATCTAGATCATCACTCGATATGGATCATCATCACTGGATCTGGATCATCTCTCGATCTAGATCATCTCTGCTGGATCATCTTCACTAGATCTAGATCCTCACTCGATCTGGATCATCACTTACTATCATCACTGGATCTCGATCATCACTCGATCTGGATCATCCCTGGTGCTATCTTATGATTCTTCTCATCACAGGAATTTCTACATAGCTAGCCCTTTTTCATGATGGTTGTAGGCCTACCCATCATGTAGGTCTTCTCCCAGCACTTACATCTGACCTACTCGTCAGAAAGGCACATCCATCCAGACAGGAACACATCCTATCATAGTGATGGAAGACTCCCATCCAAACAGGAACACATCTTATCACAGTGATGGAAGATTTCAGCACTTACATCTGACCTACTCATTAGAAGAGCACATCCATCCAGACAAGAACACATCCTATCATAGTGATGGAAGACTCCCATCTAGACAGGAACACATCCTATCACAGTGATGGAAGATTTCAGCACTTACATCTGACCTACTCGTCAGAAGGGCACATCCATCCAGACAGGAACACATCCTATCAAAGTGATGGAAGAATCCCATCTAGACAGGAACGCATCCTATCACAGTGATGAGAGATTTTAGCACTTACATCTGAGTACGTGGGAACACATCCCTCAGTCGCTCCAGAAAGGCTCTGCACTTACATCCATCCAGACAGGAACACATCCTATCACAGTGATGGAAGGGATTGCACTCACATCTAATCCTACGAGAACACATCCCAGCAGTCATATCAGAATGGTCCCCAGTCCTTGACTGAGCTACCTGGTAACTGACCAAGTGCCTCCATTCTCCTAGAGAATGGCAGTTGCCCTTACATCCGACCTGCTCATCGGAATGGCCAACACTCACATCTGACATGGAAGGAACTTAATCCTTTAGCCATGATAGAATGGTTCAGCCCTTACATCTGATCAAGTGGGAACACATCCCTCTATCACATCAAAATGGCTACTCAGTCCTACACTGAGTGATCCTGGTAACTGGCTAGGTGCCTCCATTCCTAGAATGGCAATTGCCCTTACATCTGTCCTGCTCGACAGAATGGCCAGCACTCATATCTGTCATGGAAGGGAGCAACCCTATCACCATGACAGAATGGATTAGCCCTTACATCTGACCATGGAAGGAACTAATCCTCTCACCATGTCAGAATGGCTATGGGTCTCATCACTTTCTCTTGGAGGGAACCTTGATCTGGAGAACACCAAGCTTCTCCCTGAAGTACTCAAACTTCAGTCTCGCCATTTCTAGCATAGAATCACATCAGGGCTGATTACGTCCAAGGATAACCTGTGAGCTTTTCCAGGACCAATTACATCCGAGGACAACCTACAGGACCATTTACGTCTGAGAAACCTACGAGCTTCGCCAGGATTTATGCTCGGACAACCTGTCTCACTAGCTATGCTAGAACTCCCTCTTTTAGGAGATCTTGATCTGCATCACAAACTGGAGCTTCACTGCTCCTCTCTCAGAATATGCTTTGCAGCAGTCAAGTGAACACTTCTCGGATCCGTCAAGTACTGGCTCAAGGTGTTCACAGCAAAGCAAATATCTGGTCTCATGTTCGTCAGGTATATCAAGGAACCGATCATCTAATGACACATCGTAGCATCAATCGTCTCTGATGAAGCATCAATCAATAGCTTCAAGTTTGATGCCATAGGTGTGGCCATAATCTTGCAGTCCATCATCCTGAACCTATTCAAGATCTCTACTACATACTTCCCTTGTCCACACCTCTATGCCTAGAAAATAATGCATCAACACATAACAGGAGCATCACTGGTCTTCTACCTTGAAGCAAAGGTTGGAATCCACTTTACTCTTAGTAAAGCTTAGAGTCATCAGTAATCTGCCCATCCTGTCGTACCATGTCGAACCTCAAGATATTCCGTAGTCACTCCCTCTGAAGTGAAGAATCATACTCCCTCTGTCTTCTGTGCTCTATGCACTGAAAACATTCTGTACCGGAGTGACAAGTAGCTTCCTATGCTACTAATATTCTATGTGACCATCTAGTGTATAGACTTGCATCTTCAACCTTGTAGCGAAGGTTAAGATCTTCATCAAGCTCGTCATGTATGTGTTATTCCATGGGTGTCTTCTGAAGTCTTACAATGCCTTCTTTCATTTGCACACATGATTATGCATGTCATGTGACTTCACTTCCAGTGGCTGCAAATGTCTCTTCGTAGTCTATTCCTTCTTTTCGTGAGAAGCCTCATGCTACGAGTCTTGCTTTGTATCCTACGATGTTTCTATCTACTGCATGATGGAACTACGAACTTCTCTTTAGGTCTCAATACTGCATCCTAGACATCATTCTTCTTAAACTGGTCTTCCATTTCTTCTTGGTTACTTCTTCATGGCTGGAAGGTTTTGCATCAATGATGTCACTACACTCATCATATTATTCTTTGTCTTTGAACTGTCATCCCTTGTTCTTCGGAACAAGTCTTCATTCTTCTTTGCTTGTAGGTGATTATATATGCGATATTTCCTACAAGTCAAATGCAGTTGTATGGTTAGAACATTTCATAAGGAATATTCATACTGGAAAATACTTATGCATAAATATATGATCATGCAACTACTTTAGCCAATACAACATTCATCCATATCTCACTAAAACTTTCTAGATTCCTTCCATCTCTACCAGGACAACATTGCGATTGTGCACTAATCCAATATGTCAACAAAGAGGTTTCATTCTAGATAAGTAGCAATGGAGAGTTGTATAGCACCATGAGCTACTTACCCATCACATGCATATTAGTAGTATATTGTTGTTAATGCAAACATCCTATCATGCATGATACATCAACTGAATATAAACAAATGTATAACAAAACAATATTATGAAATGACAATTGAATACTTATCTTTATTTGTTTCATGGGTATACTCCTTCTTAAGTCTTCAGCTTCATCGTCTTCTTCATTCATGATAGCATCGTTTCTTATCCAAATACTAGGATGGATAAGAGGTTCTTCTAGAGTTGAGTCCTTTGTATTCCTCATTGTGTAAGGGATCTTCTTTGGAAGGTGAGAGCTTGATCTTCAGTTGCTTCCATCTTCTATTCTCTTCTTATGAGTTGAGATTCTTCTTCTTTTCGGAGTCTGCTAAAAGTAATCACTTCCTTCTAGCACATATTCCTCGCATGAATGAATCACATGATCCTGGGAGTCCATTCAAGGTGGCCATCACCACTTCTGCATTCTTCACTTCCGCTTCAAGTTGTTATTTGATTTGAGAGACCCTTATGACTACATGGTCTCTGCATTATGGATATTCACATTCTTCAATTGGTTTCTTAAGGTCATATTCTGATTTCTGTTCTTCCCTTCAAATATCTTGGTCAAGGAATCAAAACATCATCGGTATCTTTAGGGAGACACTTGTAATACAAGTTGATTCATGACTGAATCAGCAATTATCTTCTTGGCCTTGACCATGTTCTTCTTGTGCAAGGCTTCTAGCCTCATCTCCCTCTAGAACTGGAACCTTTCTACTCATGTAGGTGTCCAATTCATTTTCTTTAGAGAGATCATATACTTCCATTCTTGGAAGTTGTCAACTTAAACAATCTTATCATCAAGCTGATGTGATAGATCACTTTGAAATGAGAACCTCAAATGAAAATAGCAAAGGATTTAGATCTTACCAATTTGAGGTGTTCATCCTGGTTCCGGAGCTGGCTGATCTAGGGTTTGTCATAGAAACCCTAATTTTCCAAAATTGGAATCTTTCAGATCTGATTGGACAGACAGATATATATCTTCAAATGGAGCTGTCCAATGTACTCCTTTTCTGAAAACAGTGGAGGGAAGCTCCCGGAACAGGAAGCCCTAGATTTCCAATTTCTTCTACATAAATGCCTATTGCTGTTTCTGTGATATATCCAAAATTACTGATCCTATGTGTCTGAAATTTCTCACTAAGGTAACCTCACCTATCCCTTATCTAACACCATAGGTTTAATCAGAATTGGTTTTACCATTTGGGATTTATTATCCTTTTCCCAAGGTGACCTGATACAGGACTGTTCAGAACAACGAAGTTGTATGGCATGCCACGTGTCACTGGTTCATCTTTTGAGTCTGATATTTGGACCACCAAAATTATAGTCCGTTTTATTTCTGGAACATCTTCAAGAATTCCATTTGGACCTCTGTATCCCAAGATATTGCAATTATCCCCAGGTGTCCTGTTTAGGGATGAATTTTGGAAGAGGCTGGAACCCTAAGTTGGAGGGATCGTATCTCCCAGAATATAGCGAATTTGAGGCTAATTTTTGGACACAGTGTTCATTAGGATTGTATATTCGGCCCCTGCAATTTTCCACTTTTGAGAGTTCTCCAACCTCAGAATATAGCGACTGTACCAAAACTTATCAGTTTTAGTATTTAGGTTTTTTCCTAGCTCGGGGTCAAACTAGGGTTTGACTTTCCCGGAGTTTTACCCAACCAAATTTCTTGATACATGTCTCTAAACTTTGGTTTTGATGAGGATAAAAATCCTATGCTGGTCTCACTCAAAAATTCCTCTTCTGTAGAAATCCCTAATTTCCGCATCGAAAACTGAAAAATGCTCAGAATCAAATTTCGCTTCGATAGAAAGATGCGCCCTTCAGTGGAGATTAAACCTAGCATATTTTTGCTGATGGATTGTGGAGAGAGACCCAAAAATTAAGAATCCCTAGCTTCTATAGCTGCATAATGTCTTCTTCTCAGGTTATCTCTGATCCCATGTTATTTTTTCATCATATAAGCAAGCATTATGATCTTAGGATCTTTTAACTGAGAGAATAACAAGCACAAAAATAAAACATAAGCACATCACAAGAGACAAGAGACACAAAGATTTTTCCTCGGGGAAACCATAAAGGAGAAAACCCCACAACTTTCTTCAGAGATAGAATCAGCACCAAAATAGTAAAAGCCCCAAAACAGTAAGATGATCTCCACACAGTAGCAGTCTCTCTCTCTCACACCAAGAGAGCTTCTCCTCTCACTCATGCACCCCCCAATGAGTGAGTGTGAGTGTTGCAAGTGATAAATAGAGAGGATTTCACTCTCTATTTATATTCTTTCATTCACTTGAAGTGCACTCCAACATGTCGGCCTCACTTAACAATTACTTACTAGAGCCGACATCTCTAGGAATGTCTAATAACCCTAGTGCCCCACCACTTGTGGGGACTTTGCCTCCTCTGATAAATAGGAGGGTAACACAATGGTGGGGACTATTGCCCTGACTTATAATGACTCACCTAGGGTCAACTTCACTAGGATTGTCTAATAACCCAAGGGACCCACAACTGTGGGGACTTTAACCCTTGATCAATAGGAGGGTTACCCACAATGACTTGACATGACTTTCTCATTGTAGAAACTTCCCAATCGGAAGATTGGGGCATGACATGACTCAAATACATTACAATACATCCCGGAATAAACATCAGGTTACAATACATAAGAAATATGGATGAATACATTCCGAAGTTACAATTACATCAACAAGCAGGGCCAACACTCGTAGATCCACCATTTCAAAGGATATCTGTTGATGTTTTAGGTTAAGGATAAAATTATTGTTAAATGCCCATTAATTCATTCCCAACAAATATGGTTAAGGATATGTGTTTTCAAGTATCTCTATCACCTCAAAATATGCTATTATTTTCACCCCATCAATATCCACTTCAACATTATTTATCATGCCAATGGGATAGATCCTATATTGATTTGCTAACCTGAGCTGAAGGGGGGACCACAATAACTTGGGTTCTCCCATAAATTCCCAATAATTCTTAGGAAATATGTTGATGTCTGATCCCATATCAAGATTTACATATTTCATGTCATATCCCCCTAATTCAAGTGCTAGCTTGACTTTTCTTGTGAACCTGTCACACACTATGCTTCGGTAGCAGAGCCAAAATGGGATCTTTTGTCTCACTCAAAGCCACCATATTATTGAGTATACACATCAATTTTCTTGCGACCTGAGGATCACTCAACACTTTCAAACATCACTGAATAAAATCACTAACTTGGTCCTCATGATGGTTATTCTTCGATTTTCTACATTGTTCTTCCTCTTATTGCACAATCTATTATTTCTCCTCATTGTGCAGGCTATGTATCATGTCCTCCTCATGCAGTCTCTTTTGGTGATTCTCTTCTTCACGTAAAATACATAACTGGTCTTCTTTACATAGTCTTACCTAGAATAATTATTATTCTTGTAGTGCTACTTCCTCAATCGCTTTCTACCGATCACATAGGAATTTCCTTTGGTGGACAACATCAAACTTCAGTAGAGCTTGTGTAGCTCACTTTATTTAGAATCGTCTATTTTCTCCATGTGGTGTACTTTGATCATATCTTCCTCTCTCTTATTATTTTGCATTGGTAGTGTTCTTTCTACCTTTATGTGGTTCTGTCATTACCATGTTACAAATTCCCTTCTCTTCCAATTATTCTATTAAATCCAAAATATATTCCATTAGATGATCTATGCTATAAAAATATCCATAGAGGGAATGGTTTTGAACAAAATCTTGCTATATGACTTGGTTCACAATAATTCAAATAGATGGATTTCCTACAACCTCCTCCATATCCTCCTCTACCTCGACCCTAGTATTCCCCTCATGTAGCTCCTTAATTCCCTCCCTATTAAGCTCCTTTGTTATCCTCAATCCTTTGGACATGGAACACATCCACGATGTGGTCCTTCATGAGCTAAAGTGCACACCGTTTATTGATATCATGCCCCATTTCTCAGTAGAACTTGTAGAAAGTGTTATGTATAGTATTTTGATACTTTTGTAGGGCTGGGAATTCTGGAGGCGAATGAATCCATATCCTATAGACTTCAAACCATTCCTTCTTAGGCCTATCTAGGAAAAGTTTGGTTCCTTAGTTTCCATATATTTGTGGAGGGTAGGTTACTCATTCCTATGGTGACCCTATTCCCTGCAGAAAGTGCACCACACATTTTCTCATATTGTCTTCCCTGTTGATAACTACTACAGTTTCATGGTTAGCACAATGAGGTGGGACTAAAATTGTGCCATCCCTACTAAATATTCTCAATTTTGATTGGATTCCAATAGCATGGAGATATCTATGGCCTATGGTTGTGTTACCACCTTTTGTTGAGTGAGGGGGACCTTGATGTGCGAGAGTAAGCCCGTGATGAACCATTCTCGATATTGCATGTCCTAAATTTGAAAACTTATCCATTCTATGAGGATATTGAATCGTTGATCGTAATCGCATATAAACTCACCCATCCTATTTTTAATAAATTTTATCTTAGTTTGCACTTGGATTCTAACTTTGGTTTTTGGGATTCCTTCAATAGATCCCTCTTGATGGTTTCCAATGACATTATCTATGATGGGGCTAGTGTTGTCTTATACTTCATGTACTAGGCTAGGTATCGGTCTTAAAATTTTATTTCTAACTGAACAAACTTTGCAGCTTCATTAGTAATCTGCTTTACTTACCAAATGGGTTCACATGTAAACCAATGATGTTTAGCATCGTCTTTCCCTATCCACTAGAAGATAGGTAATCTAAGAGTTGTATTAGAGGTAATCACCATTCTATTATGCACTGGTGAGCTATCTCTTCATGTTGTAACTAGTTCGGTTGTTACTATAGCCATCACTTCTGAATTTTGGGTTTCTTGGGTAGGGATTACTTATACTCCTTCTCTTGTTGCTTCTATTTCAAATTCAAGACTCACTTCTCTCTTAAGTTGGGTTACTAGATTTACTTCTCTTTTGATTCAGGGGAGAAAGGGGGTCTATATGAAAAGAAGGTTTCTTCTTGGTACATTTATTCTATAAGTTTTAAATCCAAGAGAGATCATTTCTAGTCATGCGATCTCTAGGATAGCCACCAGAGTGCCTCCATTTGACCACACTTCCTCTTCTTCTAAATCCTCTAGGTTTACTCTTTTGATATGCCATTAGGGTTTGGTCTTGGAGTATTATGCAGATCTCCCAATATCTTCTAAACTGCACCTCTTTGTTAGTCTCTTGTGTGCACTATTCATGCATATGTGTTGCGCACCCTTCTGGCACATCTTATCATACCATGCAATATTTTGACATAGTTTCTTCTCTTGCATTCTTTCTACCTCTCTTATCTGAACTACCTTCCTCCTTCAACTTCTCTCCTCACTTTTATTTTATGACTGACTATGTTGTCTCAGAGGATTCTTTCATATCGCCCTCCCTATAGAGCCTTTTCTCTTCTAAAACCATTTCTAACTTACCTACTTACCTACCTCTTAATACCCTTCCCCCTTAGTGTGGGTTTTATGCTTCCATGGTCTTTATCCTTTCTCAACAAAAATAATCTTTATCCATATATGTATCTCTGTTAGGAATCTTTTTCTACATCCCACCACTAGTAGAAAATGAGAAATTAATGACTAAAAATATGACTAAAATCAGGCTATAAATGACTATTTTTGAGTTAGTGACTAATAGTAGCAAATTTCCACTATCTTATAGCTAGTCGCATTTCACTAGTCATTAATAGCTTGACTTAGTAGTCATTGATTTAGTCATTGATAGACAATAATTTAGTCATTGATATACAATGCTTTAGTCATTGATAATCAATGATTTAGTCATTGATTTAGTCATTGTTTTAGTCATTGATAGTTAATGATTTAGTCACTGTGTTAGTCATTGATTTAGTCGCTGATTTAGTCACTGTGTTAGTCATTGATTTAGTCGCTGATTTAGTCACTGATTTAGTCACTGATTGCAACCACAAATGACCAAATATACGACTAAATAAACTACTAGATTTTAACATATTAATGACTAATTTAAATACGGCTAAGATACAGGAAATTAGCTACTAGTAGTCGTATATATGCGAATTTAGTCAATTTTGTAGTCACAAATTTATGATAGGGCATGGAGGAATCGAACCACCAACCTCCTACCTATAATTAGGCATGCGCTCTACCATTGAGCTAGCACCCTTTAAGAAGTTGTTATTGCTTGATAATGATGATACTCAAACAAATTTATGATAGATATCAATCTACAAACTACATAATTATTACTATTACAACTTACTGGTAACTAGTATTTATGATAAACTAATTCCTAAGAGCTATGTACAATTTTCCTTGTAACTAAAGCGAATAAAAATACTACAAATACTCTTACCAAAGAGATTTAGTGATGAGTACCTCTTCCCATTCTTCATCACTATCATTCACATAGTCCAAAGAAGATTCCTTGAAAGGATTTCAAAGCCCAATGCCATCACTGCATAAAAAAACAAAGAGTCAGAAACAAAACTTTCCCTCTTGTCTACTGCAATATTAAGAATCCATGAGCTTCAAGGTGTTTCAGATGTTTCTCATCATGGGCTATCGAAATTAAAACACAACCTATTGCTTTGATAATTAATAAACTTAAAATTATGCAAAGTATATTCACCTTTTCTTTGAGAAGGTTCCATAATAAGCAGGTCTATGGTTGTGATCAAACTGCAAAAGGTTTCTTCTCTTATTGTGAAGCCTATTTTAGCTTTAAATCAAGTGATAAACATTCTAAGAGTCAGGATAATTCAGAAACTTATTGCTAATGGAGACTCGATGATTATCATTTGCAAAATTAGAGACTTGACTCCCTATGCACCGTAATGTCTTGCAAAAATGATCTCTAGACCTAGAATTCAAAGAATTGCAAGTATTTTGACTTGGGGAATTGCAATTATTGCAAGTATTTAGCATTGAATCATTTACTGTTTCAAAGGTACCATTTTGTATGGAGGAGTTATGCTTTGTGAATCATTATTCCTTGGCTATAAGGGCACCTAATAGTGGATTAAATAATTAAAGAGTCATGTTGCAAATATAAAGAGAAATACCATGCTCCTACAACATTGTGTCTTTAGAGAAACCTTTAAAGGGTTGTATATTTGGATTCTAGGTGATGATACCAGTTATTTGAAAGGCAAGACAACTGGTTAAGCATGAATTAAACTTGGAAAACTTGCAAACTATTAGGTATAACAAAATATATATCAGCTCTGTGTTGAGATGTACAGGATCTGAAACAGCTTCCATGATGATTGGACAACAGTTCACAGAGAGAAATAATCATTGATAAGAACTGAACTTTCCTTAGAATGTATGGTCACCTAAAATAAGACTACACTAAACTTTAGATTCTAGTAAGCTTTTGAGATTGAATAAACCTATCGAAAAGGTTGGAGAGACTGGTATTCTACAATGTTCTTATAATGCACAGTTGCATAAAGGCATATTCTTATCAAGATTTGTGACTTTCAAAATGAAGGAATTTACTTGACCATGAAATGCACATTTATGATGAGGCAAAGGATAGAGAAAATCATTATGAGGTTCATATTCCCCATTTGAACTGCCTACAAGAAACTATTTCTTCGTAAGGGTAATAAAGCATGTCTCCATCCTGCTTGAGTGGAATGTGAAAGTGCCCTGCCCTGATTATCTGATTATGAATTAGTTTTAAGTTCCAATTCCCTTTAGGCCCTATGGCATGTTTATTCTTTCCACTCTGACTCCCCACGTGGGATGCATTGCTTCGTCAATGGAATATAAGAGCCTCACTAAGACCTGGGTCTCGTATTTTGGTGTGGAGTTATATTTACATGTACAAAGTTCAAGGTTCATGAAGAATTGTTCAAAACCTACCATTAGTACAGCATTATAACATAGGGTATTTTTTGTGGGAGAATAGAGGTAGGGAAGAGCAGACGGTAAGAGTAAGAGAGGGTTTGACCTAGCTAATTTAAAGAAAAAAAATCTAAATCACACGAACAAAAAGCATCACTTGAAAATAATTTGTTTATTGGAAGTTCGTTCTATGTATCATGTAATTCCAATTCCCCAAGTTCTGAAGAGGCAGCAATGCAGACATTGCAGGTTTTGCCTCTTTCCAACCTACAAGCTGAAAATTCGTGTGATCAAGACATCTACGATCATACTACTGGATCACAAATTATGAAACCACTTGGCACTGATTTTGTTACCCTCCAAAATGTCGAGGATCTGAATGTTTCATTATTGACAGAAACAAAGAAATTTCAATTTGACAAATCTATCATTTCTAGATTGAATGAAAGTGGTTCCATGAACAACTTAGAGATTGAAAATAATTCTACTTCATTAGAGTCCTTACCTTCCCAGAAGGTGAGCAGTCAGAAGTCTCAAAATTTGATCACTAGATAGCTAATGCTAGAGGATAGTAAAACTGTGTTGGAACTTGGAAATGAATTTTTGTTCTGCAATGTCTTTAGTTTCGCTATCAAGTCTGAAATTATAAAGAGGGAAAGCATTGCTTGTTATTATTTTAGTGGGCATTCAACAAATCACCACAGGTTAGAAGCCATCTTTTATACAACAGTCTAATGAATTGACATTGAATGTGTAGGAAAGTATGTTTATTGCTTGTAGACAAGCTGTGCAGATAACCAAAATGAGCATGGCAGTAGAGAATGGAGATATTGACAAGAATGGTCCAATGGCAGAGGAATGCAAAAAGAATGAGAAAGCGGCTCAGCTTACAGCAGAAGCCACCTATCACTAGAAACCTAATAATTTAACATTTCCTATTGAAAAAATTATGACTGATGATTATCAACAAGCAATGCAAACTGCTCAGTTTAGCATGAAGATGGTGAATGGTTGTGCCAAGAAAATTGAACACTCAAACCTAGAATTTCAAAATAGTGGTGAAGCAGTCGCCACTAGCATGGATATGGATAGTGATCATACAAGGTAGACTGGTCTTATGAACCAGGAATCTGAAGAGAGTGATTAAGCACTAGGGCCTAGTGCAGAAATAGAGGATGATCTTACTCAGCAGACTGGTCATATGAATCCAAACTTTGGAAAGAATATTGAAATAACCAAAACTAGCATAGAAATACCAAATAGTCTTACTAAATACAATCTTATGAACTTGAAATCTGAACATAGTTTTAAAACAGCTAGAACCGGCATGAAAATAGAGAATGATAATGATGAGAAAGCTTGTATTATCAACCAGGAATCTAAAATTAGTGTTAATGTAGGCTGCACAGCATTTGAAGCAACAACACAAGATGAAGGGCAGCCAAAGCCTTGTAATGAGAAATGCATCATGACTTCAGATTCAGGTAGTTGTAAAATTGGTTCTCATAGTCATTTGAAGGTGCATAATTAACATGCAATAGAGTTCTCAGTTCAGGTTTGATATTCTCATCTTTGGGTCATATATATGTTTCTGTTATGTTCCAGCCTATCTGAAAATGTTTTGTTAACATGGTATTTTTACTCTTTTTAAATAAAGGCCAGGCTTTAAAAGTTTAACTCTTTTCTTAACGACTTGGAAAGTACGAAGCAAGATAATTTAATTTCTTTGGGTATATTTAGATTCTGAAGTTCAGAGTGAAATAACAAATACTGACAAAAGGATTTCCAAAGGAACAATTACTCCTATATATTGATAATGGCATGGAGCTAAACGTTAAAAATTAAAATAGTTTACTGAACACTTAATATCCTTGCAGCTTGTGCAAAGTAACCGTAACATTTATTAGGTTGTTTTAGTGTAGGGAATCCTAGCACCCAAGGTGGAGGAAAACTTGGTTATCTTGAAAACCTTGAAAAGGATGTCAAGGAAGCAACAATAGCAGGGTTATATGTGCCATGCATGACAGGAAATTTTTTTAACAAAGATGAAAAAGAGACTGAGAAAGACGATTTCAATGTCAAGACTTCAGAGATTGGTCTTGACTCTGTTTCATCTACAATTGAAGAGTGTGCGCTCTCACAGGGTGGTGTGTTCCCAGGTGATAGTGAAGAGTCTGCCAATGAGTGTGATCTTTATTTGGTGCAGTATTCATGCCAATCTAAGGATGGTAAAGTTGGGGCATAAAGACTTGAAACAAAAATTCAACCTTTAGATGCTTAAGATGCAAGGATGCAGAGGTTGAATCCAAAAAAATTGAAGCTAGAATCCAACAATGTCGTAGTATGTCCCAAAGTCATGGTATGTCTACAGTTAGAGTTAATTCAGGAAATATTTTCTTTGAAAGGAGCAGGAAATCTCTTGCTATTTAGCCTAATTCTGAACATGGGAAACCTTTGAATGCTAGGAAACCTAATGAAATATCTCAGGTGCGATTGTAAAATTTGTATCCACTATCAAGCTCACATTAATTATGTGGATATGGTGTTATCATTCCATGGTTATATTTGAAGTGGATGTATTGTTTCATTGAATTATAAACCTGGATTTCCTTGCCATTCCTCTTAATTGTTTTCAGTCTTGTTCTGTGCAGAACCATGCCTTGAAAGACTTAACTGAATGTAGACAAGGTCAACCTAAAGATCCTATTTGGACCAAGACCTTCCAAAATGAGGTAGAAAACAATGGTACCAAAAACTTTGTTTTCTGTGAATTGCACTCAATGCCTCAAAAAGGAAACTATTGTCAAACTGCTAGTGAGTAAAATAAAGAGAAAAGACACTTTGTCATAATTTGAATGCGCTGGACAGGAGCTCCGATGAAAGACCAGAAATGGTTTCTGTATTCTAGTGAATGGGAAATCTGCACCAATGATCTTAGAAAATTGATCACTTAGCATCACTTTGCCATCAAGTGCATGTCTTCCTAATATTAACAAACATTTCCCATCGTTAAGTAATGTTTCAGCAAGGACTTTATGAGATTTGAATACCACAGTAGTATTGGTATCAGCCTCAATTCAACAACCTTTCGCTGATTCACAACAACTCGAATTGCGTGCACAGATTCTTGTGTATGGATCTCTTATGTGAGTTATTTTTAATTTCTTTGAGTCTTCTCAACCTTTGTGACACTTTTAATTGATATATGTTTTTGTAGCTGGTGATGTTGATTATCTAAGCATGTTTTTATATGACTAATTATGCTTGAAGTCCAATAGGCATCGCCTGTGGTTTAAATAAAAGTTGCTTTACTTGGACCTTGAAGGTTCACAACTTATGGAGGACATTTGAGCTCTAACTTTGTTTTGACATGAATCAGTTAGAAACATAGAATATAATAACAATAATAATAGATAGTATTTGATGATAATATTAATGATGACTATAATAATGGCTGATGCTCTTTAGAGAGATCAATGCTAATGTTATAATGAATTTCTTTCCTCAGTCAGGGATCACTGCCAGAAGAATCTATGATGATAGCAGCTTTTGGCGATATTATTGGTATATATTTTCTACCCAGATGTTTGCTATGATTCCCAATTCTTCCTACTTTTCTTATTGAAATGTATTTGGTCTGAAGAATCTCTTCATAGCACTTATGATTTCCAAGCATGCATGGTCCAAGCAATATGATAAGGTCCCAAATGTGGTTTTCCAGCAACTTGTAGTGGCAGTGTTTCATCCAATCACATGGAGAATTTGTGGGAACAATCTTGGTATTTGGATGTAACAAAAATACAAGCAAAGATATCTAGTAATGCTTGTGAGGCACACACTCCCAAAACTTCACGATTGAATATATCATCAGTTTTAGCTAGCGCTATGTTTGAAGGTGTTATGCGGACTGTGAGTCCTACTCCAAGTTTGTCTGATGCAAGAGTTATGGGCACGAGGTCAGTTGATTTGGCAGCTGCAAAAAGTCATTCTTCAAGGATTAGATTGGAAATTTCTCCTAATATGGGGAGGGTTGGGAACATGAACAATCCATCAGCCATTATGAGTTTACCATATCCATTTAGTTCTCCATCTCCTATATGGAATATTCCAACTCCCATTCATGAGGGATTTCAATTAACCAGTGTTGCAAGGAACCTTTACCTGGATTCTCCCCAAATCACTCCATCAAGGAATATTTCTCTAACCCCATAGCTTGGAAAGTATGCAATGGGAAAAACAACTTATTGGACTTCTTGTAGTCCATCTTTACCCTGGGTAACTCCTCAAGAAAAATCTGAGTCTGAATTGTCATTTTCTCCCTTTGTTGTGTCCAAACCTATTCTAATAATAGGAGTTCAGTACCACTTTTTGTGCCTCATAAAATGACTACAACTCTGGTTCCTTCTGTTTCTTCTACTATGATTGGAACTACTATTCCTTTTGTTGTTACTAATGATAATATGGAAGCCCAAAAAGGTGGCATGGGAATTGATAGACAGTTGAGTGTTGAACAGAGGCCTAGAAAGAGGAGGAAGAGCCATGTATTAGAGGAGATTGATGAAACTAGCAGGTTAACTCCTGCAAGGTTGACAATGCCTTCCTCCAGTGGCTCTATACCTTTGCCTACGTCTCAGGTGGTATTATCTCAGGGTTCATTGGTTGTTTCTCAGAATAGTCATGATGGTGGAAAATCAAATTCTTCCCTGACCCCAAGTTCAAGTATGCCATTTGTACCTTCTCCTTCTTATTATCAGACAATACCAAGAGCAGAGGGAGGGCACAGAGTCATTTTTTCTGAGCAAACAACAAGTTGTATAGAGAAAGTGTAATGCCCCGGTTTTGACCCCGTTGCACTAATTGTACATGATGTATATATTGTAACGATCATGGTGTGGAGTTAAAGGCCAAGACCCCACCTTTGATCAGTAATGCTATGTTTTGGATTTAAATTGTCACCGATGGCGTATCGGGGCATGCGACATATATTATGTTGGTCATCATGCAAATATGCATCTATAATTAAAATGAACACAACCAGCTATGGTCACGGCAACTAAATCGAATGGGGCATGATTTTCTCAAGGGTAAGGATGTGGGGGAATTTGTCAAACCTTGAGCCAAAAGAGGGAAAATACCCATGTGTCTTCTTCCTTATCTTATTCCAACCACTTTCATTATGAAAGGCTGCTGGTGGTTGAAGCAGTTAATGATCTTGGGAGTGGGGTGGCAGGACTGTCATTCCTTGCCTCCATGCACACTCCACCCATAGCAGTTGACTTCAGAATGGAAGGAAGAACCCTCACACACTCTTCACTCACGCATGCAACTCCACTCTCACCCACGATTTTGGTTTGTTCTCTCCTCACGCACAGGATCTGGCCGTTTTTGGTCTCACGCAGGAAATTCACCACTCTCTCCCATGAGTTGCAAAAATGCGCAGGCACTTGCAAATTCACGTCCTCTCTATTGCTGGGCATTCTCACGCAGAGGATTCCTTCCCCGTTTTTGGTCTCACGCACAAAAATTTCCTGGGTTTTACCCACGTGGTTTTCTTCTGCGGACCTATGTATAGTGTGGCTGTATCCTGTACTCACAGGACGATGGTGGGTTCTGCATTGTTGCTCACGCTCACCCACAAGCTGAGAGACTGTAATTTATTCCCCAGCTCGGTCTGTATATGTTTTCTCAGTGATTTCGTTGCCCAGGACGGGCTGTGTTTTCCACGTTGTTGGTTGTGCCTGTTGTGGTCTTTCTTACATGTTGGGGGCTGTTGTAAATTCACCTGAGAGTCTGTTTGGCCATGATAGGGCCAATAATGACTCAAAGTTCGTTTTCCTGTTTAGGCTGTGACAACTGACTTAGTTGCTTGTGTGCAATGGTTGGTATTCGGACTGTGAGAGGAGCAGGGACGTTGGCTTAGTTTTTGTTGATAAACCTGGTGGCTGGAACCACACAGATAGAGCTAGAGGGCTGGCCTTCTTCTCCATCACCCCTGAATAGCACTGGAAGGGAATGCAGGGCCTGAGGGACTGTGTAGTAGAGAAGGGACTGATTCCTTGTGTTGGGTGTCTTAGAGGTCAGGCTAGTTCTGGTGTAGGTGTCCTTGGCTCTGTAATGAGCTCACCAGCTTAGCAAATTGCCTTCATCAGCTCCTTAATGGCCTGATAAACCCAAATTTGTTGGCTTGGCTGTGTGTTTTGTGCATCCCTGGCTATGTGTAAGCCTACTAGTTCCCTTATTCCTTGGAGAATCATGCCCATCTCGGGGGTGGCAGCGTTGCTGAGAGATTAAGGAGCACGCTGGCCTATGGTTGGGTGGAACGTTGCAGCGACGTAGCTGGTTGCGGAAGAATTTCTTCATAAGATAAGTGCTCTGTCCATTTTACTTCTGCAACTGTAAATTCTGTTAACGAAAATGAAATGAACATGTTGATAGAATGCTTGTTGGAATGTATGATGTTTCCACTGTGTCTAATAGATAATTGCATCTGTGCATGATAATTTCTCATATGTGCATAATTAAGTTCAATGCATACGTTTAAGCATTCTGTTTCCAGCAATATTTAAGCCTGTACATGTTCATGGGCACTCAGCTCGGCTGGTTTAAGCATGTAGTCGCGTCCTCGTTGCCGGTTGGAGGCATGGGGACATTACAGCAAGCTAGATTGTATTCTGAAGAGGCTGCTTCTTTAGCAGCAATCGCAGTCAAGCAAAGCAAGTTCATTTGGAGCCAGTTAGTTGTTCAAGAAGACTCCAGAGTGAGTTCTGACTGTGAAGTAAAGTTTGTATATGCTGCTGCTACAACATTTGTAGTTGCTTCGGTTGCAAAAGTGGTAGCAACAGTAGCAAAGGTTGCACATGAAGCTGGTTTTCAAGCAAAACTCATGGCCGCAGAGGCATTGAATAGTGCTAACGCATTGCATGGTATTCAGTCTGGTGCAGCTGAAGGTGGTAACGAAGGGCATCAAAGGAAATCAATCCATAAGCTTTCATCAATGAAAAAAGAGAGACAAATCGATGCTACTCCCTACTTGCTAATGTCAAATGGTGGTTGTTCCATAGACATCAATTCTGAAGCTAGTTCAGCTGCTACAAAATGGGCACAGAATTTGGATGCAATTGAAAGAGCTGCTGGAATAGCCTATGAAGCAGTATCAGATAATTTGGATGCAATTGAAAGAGCTGCTAGAATAGCCTCACAAGTAGTATAACAATATTAAAATAATGTTCTTCATGAATAAGCCATCCTCGAGATGCTCCCTAGGAAACACAAAGTAGCCCTTGTAGAAGTACAAGTTATTGAGCAAAGAAAAGAGTTTTGTCATCAAAATTTCAATACTCTAGATAGCAACAAAACCAATACTATGCAAGACTATCTAATATGATCAAAATTCTTTGCACAAATACAACTATAAATGCAACTTAACTAAAGATTTCTAGAATTGGAGTTTCCATTGCAGGAGGCAAATAGAAACATGGAACTGAATGTTAATAATAATAAAAATAAAAAATAACCCTTCTCAAAGAAATTCCAACACATAAACCTAGTCCACTGGTGCATACTTCAATATAAAACAGAATGGTGAGAGAATCCCATGGGTCAACTACTCACACATGTCTAACCTGCTACAATGGGGGCATCTTCATTGAAGAATTGAGACAATATTTCTGAGCTTGTGCACATGGAAAAATGTGTAAACAAAGAGGTGTACAAGCAACTGAATCATCAATATTGTAGCCTTCCTTACATCATGTATAATGAAGGAAAGCAGCTTGAGAGAATCTTAGCACAAATATCCTATAGAGATTTGCAAGACCAAGAAGACTGGGGAGTTCCATAAAGTCTCAAAGAGGCAAGTAGCCTCCAAACATTTGTATTCTCTAAAGGTCAATGTGGACACCTATTTTATAGATGAAAAATTCAATTGTATTGACAAATTAATGGAAAATGACAAATGAAAAATTAATGGCAAATGACAAATGAAAAATTAATGGCAAATGACATATGAAAAATTAATGGCAAGCAAACAATTATCAGGGTGAGTTTAGAGCTTAATTTGTCAAGATTATGCAAGACTATCTAAAATGATCAAAATTTAATTGCACAAATGCAACTATAAATGTAATTGGATAAAGATTTACAAAATTGGATTATTTGTTGCAGGAGGGGAAAAAACATGGAACTGAATGCTAATATAATAAAAAAAGCAAAGATGGCCCTTCTAAAAGAAATGCCAACATGCAAACCTAGTCCACTAGTTCAACCTTCGATAGAAGAAAGAATAAAAATGGTAGCGATATCCAATATACCAATAAATTTAAACTCTCTGAATACATATGGTCAGTCATGATTGTTCAGGTTACGACCCTAAACATTCAAAAAATTAATTCTAGCATCATATATGGTGAGAGAATCCCATGGATCAATTACTAACACATATTTGACTTGCTACAATAGGGGCATCTTCGTTGAAGAATTGAGACAGGATTTCTCAGCTTGTGCACGAGGTAGAATTTATAAACAAAGAGGTCTACAAGCAACTAACATCATCAACACTGCAACCTTCCTCACAACATGTATAATGAAGGTAATATTATTTGACAGACCCTATTTGCACGCATTAGCTAAGCAGACAAGATCTGTCCTTTTTTTGCATAACACATCTTGGAAGGACCCTACTTGAAGGCTCTCTTCTTCTCTAGACCTTTGAAGGTATGCATGGGAGGACTCATCTGCTAGATCATCACAGGATTTGAGTATAAACTAAAAATAACTAAAAGCATACACAAGATTTTCCCTCTGTCTTGCATAACACCTCTTGTAAGAAACCCATTATATTAAGAGCAAACATTATATCATTGTGTAGATAGTATAATGTGTATTCCATAGTAAATCGATCTTGGGATAGTTGCATCCAATCTAATCAACACAATACAACATTCAGCAATACCCGTCAGCCTTAATTGCATAAACTTCCATTCAAACTTAGGCATCTCAGCAACCTTCAGCATATCCATTCAAATCCACACTTACAACATTAAGCAATACTATTTAGAAAATCCTCCCATACTCAAATTCATAAATTTCTCCAAATCCAACATCTGAACAACTTTGTGTATAAAGGAATGGAAATAATGCAATACCTATGGGTTGTTCCTTAGAAAGTCAAGAACCCCAGCACCATCCCTAGAACCAACACCGGCACCAGCACTAGCACCAGCACCAACACCAGTACCAGCTCCGGCTCCCAAATTGGGGAGACCCTATAAAACCAAATTCATTTAAAATTCAATGTCTAAGATTTCAAAATTTCAATAATTGGAAAAAGCTGGAAACATACTGATAGAACATCTACCTGTGGGAAAAAATGTAATGGAGCCGCATTATTCCCATCGTTGGTACAATTAGCATCCTCACCCACATACGAAACAACTGTAATCAAAAGCCTAACAATGTCATCTGTCCACTTCATTTAGTGCCACAAGGAATAACCCTTCTTTCCCATATGGGACTTTGTTCCATTGTCATTGCACTCATACTCATCACTCAATGAAGGTTTATCCTTAGGGTTTCCATGGCTTTCGAGGGCCACCCAATGTTGCTGCCCATTAGCTTCCTAGACAGTAGTCACATGGGGGTGGGAAATGGATATAGGATCTACCATCAAAGGATGTTGATCAAAAATATGATGAAGTTGTAGGGAATCGAATGAAAACGGACCACTAGAAAACATTGTTTCACCCATTATATTTCCTTTCATTCAATCTATATTTATATTTCAATTAGGTTTCAATGTATTTCTATCAGTTTTGGGATATTTTTAGTTTAGTTTTCATATGGGTAACTCTTTATTTTCCATTCTTGAGAACCCAAATGATTTTTATCGATAACATGTTCCCTGTTTTCAGAAACCTTCAAAACTTACATGAAACAATGGTGTTTTTAGCATTGAATAAGGCATCAAAAATGATTTATGCTTACCTTAATAAGATTGCAGGGGCGGTGTGTAAATAGGTGCATCCATCATCCTTGTCATATCATCTTGGATTTTTCAGAGAGGTGATGCATAAATGCTGCCTGAAAGGGGTATGCGAACTAAATGGGTAAGGGTTTACCAAAATGGGGTGGATGTTAAGACTACGGACGTGTGGGTGGATACTTCATCCCATCTGCCAGCTGTAGAGTAGATATTTGACAACAACACAAAATTTCTTGTATTTTTTGGTTCCAAAACAAAAAGGCATTCTGGAACAACCTCTCCTAGATCTATATTGCAATGAATTCTACAAGCATTGAGCAAGGCTCCCCACACATCCACATTAGGCTTCACTGGCATCTTGTTTATTAACTCGTATAACTCCTTGAGATGCCCTGCCCAACCCATAAGATAAAAAAGCATGAATAGTGTTCCAAATGGGGTTTGATTCCATAATCCCTACTTATTTGCTCGATGTATTGCTTGCCTTCATCAATCATACCTACATGGCTACAAGCTATAAGGACACCAATATAGTTTATGTAGTCTGGCCTTGCACCTGTCTCTTGCATTTTCTTAAAGAGTCTAAGGGCATCTTCAGCATGACCATGCATTGCATACCCAACAATCATTGAACTCCATGAAACCACATCTCTTTCTGACATTTTGTCAAACATTTGATGTGCATCCATGACACTCTCGCATTTACAGTACATATCTACAATTGCACTTCCCACAGAAACATGCAACTCAATTCCGCTCCTAATTATATAACCATGGATTGCCTTAATCTTTTCCAGGGTGCCTATGTTGGCACATGCAGGAAGCACAGACAACACCGTTATGAAGTTGGGTTTTTCCCCTATCGCTCGCATTTCTCGCAAAAAAAACAAAGCTTCATACTCAATTCCTCTCTGTGCATACCCAGAGATCATTGAGTTCCATGAAGTTACATTGGGTATCAAACCTGATGATTCCATTTGGAAAAATAGTCTAACAGCTTCTTTTCCATGTCCATTTTGGGAATAACCCACAATCATTGCATTCCATGTAACCAGATTTTTTTCAGGCATTTTGTCAAACAACATCCGTGCAGAGGTTTGTTCCATAGCAGAGAGGGATCAAATTTGAAGGGTAGGGTTCGATTTCACTTTGAAGGGTATACTTAGATTGGATTTTATACTAAACTAAGCTACTCAAATCGACAGTTCGAAACAATTTAAGAAATTGAAATAAATTACAAAGCACCTCAAGCTATCAACAGAAAAGGATATTTTCACTATTCTTTTTCAATACAGTTTTGATCATGGATAAAAGGGTGTTCAAAATAAAAAGTAAATTTCGAGGTTCATTTGGGGAATACTACTACTATAAGGTTCAAAATATTGTTTATCGGGAGCAAAAATTTTTACCTAAAAGATTTCTTGTTCACCCGCCTAGGTATCGAACTGCTCAATTGAACCCTTCAATGTTGACATGTAAAAATAATCATTCTTTTCATTTGAAATTGTAAGTGTACAACAAAATTTTATTATTTATTAAAAACAATGTATAGAAAAAAAATGACAATAAGAAGAAATTATGAGTAATTCAACATTTACATGGAATTACTAAGGTAAACCATGTACTCTCCCAGTCCCTTAGAGCATATAGTTTATTGAAATTAGATAAGGGGCAATTCTGTCGTGTTGTGAAATACTCGATTTGATAAAATAAGGCGTTGGAATTTGGAAGGACCTTTGAATGGAGGATTGATTCAGCTTGATGATGGCTCTATTGGTCAAGTGTGATTGGGCCTACCTAAAAGAAAAACCCCAGAATGTAATACCTAATGCTTTCATGGAGAAACTTTTTATTAACCCTAACTTCAGCAGTTATTTTTAGAATTGAATCATGTCTTCCCCACATGCTCAAATCAAAATGATCAAACAAAGGCCCCTATTCTAGGTGGATTATGGATATTCCCTCCAATGTATATCGAGTTTATACCCCAATTCGAAGTGATTAAACAAAATCCCCAATTTTAGGTAGATTATGGATAGTCCCTCTAATCTATATCAAGTTTATCAGCCCTATCAAAAATGTTAAGTATTTATTAGTCCACTGTAAGGAAGAACTTTAAATTCTCCAAAAAATATCACTACAAGTTGGGTGTTTAGTTTCTACCAAATTCAACAAGGAAGACAAATCATAAACACATGTTTGGGAGGTTTGCGACAACGAGGATGTTGAAATCATGTTCTTTGCTAGATCATTTCACTCTCAGTCCCTCATTCATGAATTTCCATCAAGGGATTCCCTTGTTTAGATATATTGGTAGAGAACTTGTACTTCTTGTTTCCATTATTAGAAGGCTAACAGGAAAACGAAGGGGTCAGAGTCTACAACATTTATAGTGTCGGTTGTTAAATATTTTATCCTTTCAACTATTGGATTTCATTAAGGAAATTGGAACAATTCAAACACTTATATATTCAAATATTGTTCTTTCTTTCAACCTAATGTTTAAAATTCATGGTAGATAAATAACATTGACAGATTTGGAACTCAAATACAAAGATCTTTCTTCTTTCTCCTCCGCCTAAACGAAGTTGTGGTCCTAGACTATGAAAAGTATACATTATTTTGGTTCTGATTTCATTTAAATACTGGGTTTTTTAAGGTTACATCTATTGAGTATTCAAGACTTAGTCTCGCAGAAACTCAATCGCATAATACATTACAAATTTCAAACAACATTTTGGATGGAGAAATTTTAAACCCTTATATTTATAGAACCGGAAGGAACTCCAACAAGAAACACATTTAACTTTTATCCACATATAAAATGTTACACAAGTGTAAAATGCTACACATACCTGTAAATTCACGACAACCAAGTCGACATCTTAGCTTTGCATAATCTTTTGGAGGAAATAGAAATTAGGGAGACACTGAAGCATAGAATTGGAGGGTTGAGAGTTTGAGTCCTGACCTTCAACTGTCCTATACTCGTAAACCCAAAATAATGTTTTTTTTCACAGAATTTACCAATCACTTTAAGTTCGAGGAAGCTCAATCCAACCTAACCAACGTTCTACCTTTGCTTCTCCTGCTCCTACCTATGAAAAAGGTGGAACCTTCGATTTTCCCACCACAGAAGACAACGAGGAATTAGAGTGTGCAACCGTTTCCTTCTACAGAAAGACATTTGGAAGCAACTCCATCTCAATTCCACAATATCCTGGCGCTCCTGAGTTGGTTTACCTTGCCCAAGGTAGGTCAATGCATGTTTGTGTATTTCACATGATTACAAAAAAAAATCATTTTATAATTGCTTCTAGATAACATAGATATATCTGGTGAGGGAAAACTGGGCATTGTTTTCCCTAGGTTTCCAGAGACTTTCAGAGATCCTTCTTTGTTATTAGGGAGCTCAGGGCGTAGATTAGAGAGCCCAAGGGAGGAAGAAGAAGAAGAGGAAGATGACTCAAGTCCAAAGGTGAGGTGAGTGAGGAGGGGAGACGTAATAGCGATATTTGCAGGAGAAACCCACTAGTGCTATAATGATGGGAACAAGCCTCTCTAAATTGTAGCCATTGTAGACATAGGAAACCCTTATAAACAACTGGGACGCAAGAGTTACCGTGTAAGCATCCCAAAAAATTAAGTAATGATACTATTTAGTTAGTTATATGACAAATTCTTTCATTTCTTTTAGAGATGACTATATGCATATTGTACAACCATTCTCTCTGGTTGGACCTCCATTTCAGTTTCCTTTGTCTCTACTGCCTAACCCCCTTCCTCCGATGAGAGAGGTAGACTAAGTGGCCTAGGTGGACCTTGGGAGACTGGGAGTGCTGATTCAAATGATTCTGACCCCAGTAAATGAATGGAAATTGGAATAAATCCTAGAACCCTGGACTAACTAGTACAGGATATGATTCATGAGCACAAACAAAGGGCAAAGTGTTGCTAGCTTGCTACCAAATATTCGTCATCCCAGTCTTGTGGTGGTCATAATAGAAATGTCTAGTACTGGGTGAAACCCTGGTCTAGAGAAACTTACATACCCATTGGACCAGGTTAGGTTCAAATCTAGCAAAGATTGCTCAATGCATTGTAAATTGCAACTTGTAAGTTGCAACCCAAAAAACAACACCATTAGTTTTTCCTTACGGAGCCTTGACAGTGGAGGGTTATCAAATCAATTCACCATCCATAGATATGACTCATATGAGTATTTAATTTCACATCATATACTCAAATACTCAAGTGACTTGTAAGTTGTGAGATCACATGACTCGGTGAACAATAAGATGACAGATAGAAAATTGAGTTGGCAGGTGGCATCATCTCATACCAAGATTTAATGAAGTTGGTGAATCAGCCTTGCATGCTAATGCCATTAAATGATTTGAAAATGAACATCGAATCGTGAGTCACAATCCTGACTCACCGACTTGAACTTGGCACTAGGTAGCCTAGTGTCCCACCGTGGTCCATGTCAATTGGGACTGAGATCCTCATCCATGATCTGACTATTCAAGGGCAGTTGGGAAGACTCAGAGTCCCAAATCTCCCATAGTCCACTGAATCCCTGGATAGGAAAATTTTGTAGCTTCCTTTCTGTTGCAAATTTACCAAGGCTTACTCAATTTCATTATTGAAGTGCTAGAAATGAAACTAATTTTTTTTTTGCATGGCAAAATTCCTTGTGGCCTTCTATGACATTTAAAATGGCCTTTGAAGGGCTCTAAAGGCTTCAAATTTCAAGCCTGATAGCAGAGTAGAGTATATATGTTTTAAATATGTAATGGGCACCTTTCATATATCTCTTATGTTTATGTGTAAAAAGAGATGAATTTGGGTCATAATGAGTGAGTGAGCAGGATCGTTGCAATGGGGAGGATACACAGACTTTCCAGCATGAGGTTGAGCATAGATGCTACTCTAACCTTTGGAAATATTAGGAAGGAGGATGTATAAGAAATCAAATCCGTGGGTTCCAATTCAAGGTCCAGATCAATTTACAGGTGGTCGGTTGGATCGACACAGCTTGAGACCCGCGAGCTAGTAACCTACAACATAGATAAGAGAGCACACAAGACGAGGTGATGTCGGGAGTTGACTCGATGCCAAGGGTTAGTGTTAATTCCATGGCTAAATGATAAAAAATCACAGTAAAAGGAAACTTATCAGCGATTTTAACCTAGCTACATACGCTTCAAGAAAAATTTATCAATTCACACTAAACCAAGAAACTTTCAGGAAAAATTTATAAATTCACACTGAACCAAGAAACTTACCAAGGATTTTGTAAGGGAAGAAGGTGATGTTGACTCTAGAGCTGCAAAATTCATGGCCCGTCTCTTCACGAGCCTCCAGGTTCTCTCCAGTGTTGTTTTATCTTGGC
Organism: Pseudotsuga menziesii; assembly: GCA_001517045.1. Taxonomy (NCBI): domain Eukaryota; kingdom Viridiplantae; phylum Streptophyta; class Pinopsida; order Pinales; family Pinaceae; genus Pseudotsuga; species Pseudotsuga menziesii. The sequence continues at coordinate 287,921 of LPNX010293317.1, forward strand.
AGGGATGGTAATACCAAAATCGTAAACCCCCAACCGTGGTAAATATCGATATGAATCTCCTCAATGATGTCGCATGTGGTCTCATAAATGACCAAAAATTCCACCCAATTCATAGTACTTTCCCTCATAACCCACCAAACCCTCCTAGCTTCTAGCCAACCCAAAATATTTGGCACCAATGGTCTGTTTTAATAGGCTATTTAGCGCCAACGAGTTGGTTGAATAGTCATTAATGGAATTAGAGGATGAAATCTCCACAGGGTTCAGGAAAATATGCCATCATGTCATAACAGAGGTGGGTGGAGAGCTGTTGGGTAGAGAGTTGGGTGGACAACTCTATTTGCAGAATATATATTTTTTGTTTTTGTTATATATTTTTTTGTTTTATTTTTATTATTTGATTATATAAATTATATAGATTTTTTTTGTTTTTGTTATATATATATTTGTTTTATTTTTATTG
>LPNX010293317.1:288796-352415 GCA_001517045.1 Pseudotsuga menziesii
TTATATTTTTTTAATAATTATCGTATAATTTTTTTAGTTTTATAAATGGAGTAGTCTACAGAGTCGATGATTTGGCCCGGAAGCTGGCCATAGTCGCCACTTCTCAACCAAATCATCGACTCCAACTGGTACCAAAATCTGATCAATACTCTTTGGGACGACGACCGGTGATAGCCACAGATGAGGGCTCTACATCCCCTCGAGAACCGACCATTTGAATGTGCCTCCTCCATGTAGACTTACCAAATGCATCCAATGCATGGCCAAAAAACACGTCAACTTCGGATCTGTTGGCTGAAGGTATCGTTCGACCCCTGCTCTACAATGACATCTGCAACAAGTAAACCTCCTCATAAAGTTTAATCACTTCTTCTAATGTCTGCTTTAGTTTTTCTTTAGAGCGTGTGACGAATGTTGATGTGCAAAAACCGTTGACCTTTGCAAATAGTGGCATTATAGGAAGGTGCTCATGCTTTTCCCAAGCTGAAAGATCAAAATGCATATGGTTATGAGCGCATAGGTTGGAGATGGTGATAATTGCGAATGTAAAGTGGAAGCAGTAACTTCGGCAGCATTGAGGCCTGTAAAAATCCATAACAACCGGTTATTGATTGGAGTGATGAACATGATCGGAGTGGCAAGAACCATACCTTTAAAGTGCTCCAATAGGTCACTGCGAGATCCTGAACCGACCTATTGTCTGAAAAAATAAGGTATCGAGTGCAAAAACAGGGGAGCAGGGGTCAAACGATACCTTCAGCCCATAGATCCAAAGTGGATGTGTTTTTTTTTCCATGCATTGGATGCATTTTGGAAGTCTACGTGGAGGTGGTGCATGCGAATGGCCGGTTCTCGAGGGGATGTACGACTATGGTTCTTATGGCTAGGTATCGATATGGTACTGGTTCTAGTACCTAATTCATAATTGACGTAGGAACCTAATTTTCCTTTAGAACGCGCTTAGCCGGGTTTGATTCAATGGTGCAGCGGGGATAAATATGGTCAAGAGAAAATTCGTGCAATTGGTTTGGTGGATCTCTAAAGATCGAGGTGCATGGCACCAATATTACTAATAGAAGGTGTTAGAGTTTACAAAATTTACACTTCGTTGTCAAATTTGCAATTTTCCATGACACAATTAAAAAATGACAAACATAAATGACTAATTCATATTCTTCTAGCTAGTCATTTTTTATGCCGTGACTAAATTAGTCATTTATGTTAGTCATTTTTAACTTTGTAACTTATTGTCTAGTCATATTTGATACCTGGTGACTAAATTAGTCATTGATTTTAGTTGTTTATAGTTGGGTCAATCAAAATTGCTCATATTTAGTAGTAAATCACTTGACAAACCTGTGGTGACTAGAATTTTTAGTCACCTAGTAGCTAATTCCTCATTTTGTACTAGTACACTTCAAATTTATCCTCTGCAAATATATATGGTTTGCTACAATTTATTGAAAATTCCACAATATAGTCTTTCTTAACCCTCTAGAACCAACATATATCGCTCTAGACCATTTGTTATCCATATTACTCAACCTATATATATTCTCTTGATTCCACACGATGGGTTCATGCCTTCTCCATGTGCTATTGATCTCAGTTTGTCTCTTGATCCATTCATGCAAAAGACACAAAAAATCACCAAAGAAAATTTCATACAAGCCAGAATATATGCACCTATTCTTCCACTTTTCAAGATTTATAAGAAATCCTTAGGTCTCCGTCTACGCAAATTTGTCTTCTTTCACTTGCATCAATTCTTCAATATCACCTTTATATGAATTCCACATCATTTCAGCATCCTTCCACTATGATCCCAATTTCAAGCCCCGATAATAGAAACAATTGTTGGCTTAGATATGCCAAACCTAGGGTTTAATAGGCTTCACCAATAACTACCCTACAACCATTTCCATATTCAATATTTCAAAGCACACAATAAGGTCTCACTCGAGACACGCATAGGAATGATCGGGACAATCACAAAGCATGCACAAGGAAGGATGTGGATTCTTTCCATCTACTTATTCATTCATTCATTTATGAACATACATTCATCAACACATTAAATAACCTATCAACATATATCTACACGGAATATGAATTCCCATAAATAGTAAACATCAAACGTACATCTACCCAAAATAGAGGAGAAACCAATTTTATATTATCATCAAAACAAAGATACAACATGCATCCCTTAAATAAAGGTTAAAAATCATTCAACTACTTAACAACTTATATTCTATGTCTTTTCCTAGATGTTCAACCCTTTCCCATTACAAAAATCCCCTTTAAATAAGCTAGTATTCCATTCCTTGTTGTTAGCCTGCATGCAAAATTCCATGCATAGATTACTGCTAACATGCATTGCAAAATTTGTGTGTTGCATCCCTTGGTGTGTCTCACCCTTCCAACTGGAAACTTTGGTGCATGAACACTTGAACATAATTCGGGCACCAACATTGTCTAAGTGTGAGAATAGGTGTGGAAAAGAAATAAGAATATTACTAGCTATTGCGAAGGAAATATTAAAATTTAATTGACCATTTCAACGAAAATATGCAGAAAGAAACTCAAGATCCCTTGATGCCTATGCATGAAAACAAAAAATATTTCTAACACTCATAGAGAAAAGGTTAGGATTTTGTCGATGCATGGCGGTGAAAAAATGAGAAAAGAGTCAACAAGTTGCAACATAAATTAGACAGAAACAATGATACATAGTGGAAATTTTTTGATGAAAGAATTGATACCCTATGATATAAAGGTAAGAGCTTTGCCAAATAAGTGCAATTTGTTTTTAGGTTTCTCACGAAAGGGGTGTGGCCAAAATGGAAAAGGACACACAATATGCTACAATGGGAAAGTCACATTCTTGATGCAAGGTGGTGTGTTAAAATGCAACTTGCTGCCCACATTCTATCACATGAAAAATTAAAAAACATGTAGATTCACCTTGCGCATCAAGTAAGGTTCTTGATAATGGTTGTGGCAGAAAGGAATATCCTCACCGAGTCACCACCAAAAGTCAAAAACCCGTTGACACATGGCATGTGAAAAATCATGTCACTAAATGCAAAATAAGTAAAAATCATGGTGAAACATGACCCACAAAAGAAAAAAAAGAACCAATAGGGGTTGTGGAAATAGGGGTTGTGGAAAGGGGTATAATATAAAAAGAAATTTATCCCAAAGTATATGCCATTTTGTTTTCCTGGTAGATGAGGAGGTCAAGAACGAGTGAACAGACCAAGCATAGGGAAAAAAAAATAGTGTGGCGAGAGTTTTGGCACATGTTTACTTGGAAAGATGACGTTAAGTGTTATTGATAGGTAAGTATCTCTCCCCCTCACCACCTTTATTCTTTGCATATAGTTTTTCTTGGTAAGATCTACGTAAGAAGAAATCTAGCCCTATCCCTAAGCTCATTTTTTTCTTAGGCTCAAATTAGTGGTGGGGAGATCCATGCGGCCAATTGGCGTCAACATGTTAAGACTATAGAAAAACATCAAAGCCATGTTAGGGAAATTTTAAACCTCATATGCAAATTTGAATCCTAGTCAGAATAACATTGTCAAAGTTGGTTTTAGGGAAAATTTTAAGAACCCCCCTAAATTTATATGTATGATAAATGGATGAATCCCCATGATATATAGGAAAATATGAAGGCTATTTTATCAATGCTATATAATGTATATATAATTTATTGGTGAATCTCTCATTGGATTATATAACCTTGTAAAATATTGGAAAATCTTTCACTAAATTATAAAACGTTGTAAAATCTTGGTGAATCTTTCACTAAATTATAAAACCACGATAAAGTCTACGCGAATATTTTACTAAATTATAAAATCTTGGGAAGCCTTGCTGAATTTTTTGATAAAGTATAAAACCATATATAGTAATAGGAAAACATACAAATAAATAAATAGATAGGATATAAATATTAATAATCCATCACATAACAAGACCTCCTTTAAGAACCATTAAATTTAAGAAAAAAACAAGAAACATTTCAATATACATGGAAACACCCAACACAAAAGAAGTAACCAAGAAAGTGGGATTCCAGGTTGCTCCACCCATGGCATGTCCCAAAAAGGAGAACAATAACACAAGTAGAAAAAAATGGAAGTGGTTATAAGTAGCATAATGCCCCCCTGCATGCCTAAATATGTGGCTATGAATGAGTTCCAAACCCCTAGGAATGATCCCCCAAACACCCACATAAACGTTATTGCTGCATCACCAATTGGGAGCTTCACAATCCCCATGTTTCTTGGGGAAACTTTGGAATTGAGGAAATGGGATTCTGGACTCTATGCAAATGAGTCGCTATAAGACCTGGTAATAAATATCAACTTCCCTTCTCATGTGGACATTAAGCAACTTGTAAAACTAGATACAACCCATAAATTTTGGACAAATGTAACTCCAACTTCAATTTCTATGATCTATAGTGAGCGAAAGAGCCCCTAGTAACTACCATTTCTGGAAATTAAAGGAGAATGGGAGATTCCTATTGATTTTCATGGGCGAACAAAGGTTTAAATCACACTTTAGAGGGGTGAATTTGTTTTATCTTGGCTCCCCTTTTTAAATTCGATGCGGCCAACCTCCTATTCATTAAAAATAAATAATAAAATGTGGGCTAATCATACCTAATGGGTGTTTAATAAAAACTTATCCCATTAAAAATTTAAAACCCCTAAATTTATCCCATGGGATAAGATTAGCCCCTAAAATTTACCATGGTTAAGTTGTGTAAGTGTTATCCTTTCAATTTGTTTAAATCAAGAGGAGAAATTTATATGTTTTAGATTTCCCTCTAGCATAGAATACATGCTATTTTGGTGTTCAGGTTGGTTAGGATAACCAGAACCAAGAGCTGTTGCACCTGATCGGTTAAGGGTTGAATTAACATGAGTTAATATTGCATGATTCCAAAGGAACCCATTGTCGTTTGGAACCAACTTTACAAAATATCAATGTCTTATCATTTACAAGAACGATTTTGACATTTTCAATATCACATGGTTGTGAAGCTAGATTCATTTCAATAACCTAAGCAAATACATAGGAATTTTGTATAACAACCTATGGTTTAGACCTTGGACACATTATTATTGTTGTTATGTTGGACATAGTGGCACAAGGTGTCTGGACTATGGTTTGCATATTATTATGTTAAAATTATAAAATAATCAATTAAATAAAAACAACCGAACGACTGATGCCACGAAAGAGAGTATGAGGAACCACGATGTTAAGAGAAAGGGGTTGTGGAAAAGTGTTTATCTATGTGTGTTGATCCTATGTTGATGTTGTACACCCTTATTATGCAATTGGTGGAACCTATTGGTTATGTACCTTCACGTGTTATGCTACTTCTTGGTTTTATTTACCTTGAGATTAATTTTCATTTGAGGATTTGATTCCCTTTCTCACCTAGTGTGTCCTCATGAGTTGGATAAGTGTGACTCTTGGTGTACCCAATTGAAGTGTGACTCCTATTTTCTATTTTTGAAATGTAATTCTCATGTTTTTGTCCCTATATCTCCCAATTTAAATTGCTCATGAAGGAATTTGATTTTCTTGTGTTGGAAAAAAAACGAAGAAAAAAGTCAGTCTTGTGTGTTGGTTCACGTTTTTCTCTTGTGCTTTTGTTTGGCACTTTTGGTTTTGAATTTTATGCTCTTGGTATGATATCCTTGCTGATCCTGTGCCTAAGCTGAGTTACTATGGATCCACTGGTATTTTTCTTGGATCCAGTGGAATTTCCCTGGATTGGAAGTGCTACTTTCCATTGGGTTGTGGTTGGATTGTTGTCCTGGAGCCACCGGAATTTCGCTGTAGTGGAAGTAGAGGTGACACTTTCCATTGTTTGTGGTTGGAATGATTTCTTGAGAGATTTTTTGGTTGAGTGTGCCCTATGGTTTAGACCTTGGACACATTATTATTGTTGTTATGTTGGACATAGTGGAACAAGGTGTCTGGACTATCGTTTGCATATTATTATGTTAAAATTATAAAACAATCAATTAAATATAAACAACCGAACGACTGATGCCATGAAAGAGAGTATGAGGAACCACAATGTTAAGAGAAAGGGGTTGTGGAAAAGTGTTTATCTATGTGTGTTGATCCTATGTTGATGTTGTACACCCTTATTATGTAATTGGTGGAACCTATTGGTTCTGTACATTCACATGTTATGCTACTTCTTCGTTTTATTTACCTTGAGATTAATTTTTGTTTGAGGATTTGATTCCCTTTCTCACCTAGTGTGTCCTCATGAGTTGGATAAGTGTGACTCTTGGTGTACCCAATTAATGTGTAACTCCTATTTTCTATCTTTGAAATGTAATTCTCATGTTTTTGTCCCTCTATCTCCCAATTTAAATTTCTCATGAAGGAATTTGATTTGCTTGTGTTGGAAAAAAAAGAAGAAAAAAGTCAGTCTTGTGTGTTGGTTCACATTTTTCTCTTGTGCTTTTGTTTGGCACTTTTGGTTTTGAATTTTATGCTCTTGGTATGATATCTTTGCTGATCCTGTGCCTAAGCTGAGTTACTATGGATGCACTGGTATTTTTCTTGGATCCATTGGAATTACCTTGGATTGGAAGTGCTACTTTCCATTGGGTTGTGATTGGACTGTTGTCCTAGAGCCACCAGAATTTTGTTGGAGTGGAAGTAGAGGTGACACTTGCCATTGTTTGTGGTTGGGATGATTTCTTGAGAGATTTTGTGGTTGAGTGTGCCCTATGGTTTAGACCTTGGACACATTATTATTGTTGTTATGTTGGACATAGTGGCACAAGGTGTCTGGACTATGGTTTGCATATTATTATGTTAAAATTATAAAATAATCAATTAAATAAAAACAACCGAATGACTGATGCCACGAAAGAGAGTATGAGGAACCACGATTTTAAGAGAAAGGGGTTGTGGAAAAGTGTTTATCTATGTGTGTTGATCCTATGTTGATGTTGTACACCCTTATTATGTAATTGGTGGAACCTATTGGTTATGTACCTTCATGTGTTATGCTACTTCTTGGTTTTATTTACCTTGAGATTAATTTTTGTTTGAGGATTTGATTCACTTTCTCACCTAGTGTGTCCTCATGAGTTGGATAAGTGTGACTCTTGGTGTACCCAATTGATGTGTAACCCCTATTTTCTATTTTTGAAATGTAATTCTCATGTTTTTGTCCCTTTATCTCCCAATTTAAATTGCTCATGAAGGAATTTGATTTGCTTGTGTTGGAAAAAAGAAGAAGAAAAAGGTCAGTCTTGTGTGTTGGTTCACATTTTTCTCTTGTGCTTTTGTTTGGCACTTTTGGTTTTGAATTTTATGCTCTTGGTATGATATCCTTGCTGATCCTGTGCCTAAGCTAAGTTACTATGGATCCACTGGTATTTCTCCTGGATCCAGTGGAATTTCCCTGGATTGGAAGTGCTGCTTTCCATTGGGTTGTGGTTGGACTGTTGTCCTGGAGCCACCGAAATTTCGCTGGAGTGGAAGTAGAGGTGACAGTTGCCATTGTTTGTGGTTGGAATGATTTCTTGAGAGATTTTGTGGTTGAGTGTGCCCTATGGTTTAGACCTTGGACACATTCTTATTGTTGTTATGTTGGACATAGTGGCACAAGGTGTTTGGACTATGGTTTGCATATTATTATGTTAAAATTATAAAATAATCAATTAAATAAAAATAACCAAACGACTGATGCCACGAAAGAGAGTATGAGGAACCACAATGTTAAGAGAAAGGGGTTGTGGAAAAGTGTTTATCTATGTGTGTTGATCTTATGTTGATGTTGTACACCCTTATTATGTAATTGGTGGAACCTATTGGTTATGTACCTTCACGTGTTATGCTACTTCTTGGTTTTATTTACCTTTAGATTAATTTTTGTTTGAGGATTTGATTCCCTTTCTCACCTAGTGTGTCCTCATTAGTTGGATAAGTTTGACTCTTGGTGTACCCAATTGATGTGTAACTCCTATTTTATATTTTTGAAATGTAATTCTTATGTTTTTGTCCCTCTATCTCCCAATTTAAATTTCTCATGAAGGAATTTGATTTTCTTGTGCTGGAAAAAAAAGAAGAAAAAAGTCAGTCTTGTTTGTTGGTTCACGTTTTTCTCTTGTGCTTTTGATTAGCACTTTTGGTTTTTGAATTTTATTCTCTTGGTATGATATCCTTGCTGATATTGTGCCTAAGCTAAGTTACTATGGATCCACTGGTATTTTTCCTGGATCCAGTGGAATTTCCCTGGATTGGAAGTGCTCCTTTCCATTGGGTTGTGGTTGGACTGTTGTCCTGGAGCCACCGGAATTTTGCTGGAGTGGAAGTAGAGGTGACACTTGCCATTGTTTGTGGTTGGAATGATTTCTTGAGTGATTTTGTGGTTGAGTGTTCCCTTTCTTGTGACATCATGGTTCCATCTCGGGGGTGACCATTGCAAAGTGAGTTTTGACTTGCATTGTGTCTATGACTAGGTGGAACGTTGCAACAAATTATTCTAGTTGCGTATTTGGTAAAGATAAGTTATTTTTATAATGTTTATTTAATTTATTTGGATATGATTTTATTTATTTATGGATGCATATGAAAATTTTGATGAAACATATGAGCTATTTGTGGAATAAACCTCTCATTGAATTCAATCTATTTATGCAAGCAATTTTGTAAAGGAATTGGAAACTAGCTTTTGGGATTTTGTGCACAAATTGTTTGAGGAAATGATTGTTCAGAATATCTACTATTGAACTGATATTTATGCCCCCATTCATTACATAATGTGTATTTTGGTGGTATAGTATCCTTGAAATGGTTTAAGAAACTTTTATTTTATGCTTCTACCTTTTATTTGAAAACTAGTTCTTTGATTGGATTGTTTTGCATAGTTTGGAGACTTGTCACATGAAGTGTTTTTAAAAATGAATAAGTGATATTTATTATTATTATGTATGATAAATAAAATTTAAATGTGTTTGATAATGTGATGAGAAATCTTCTTTATAGTGTTTGGTAAATGCCTACCAAAATTCTAGATCAACTTCCAATTTATAGCTCCTTTAATGGAATTGTTTGAGTAGATCTGTGACTTTACACATGAAGTGTTTGATGAAATGTTTGAATGATGTATACCTATGTTATGATTTATAAAACATTTTATTTAAATTTTGTATGTCATTTGAATGATTATATGATTTGTGGATTTAATTATTATAGTGATTCCTATAATTACTAGTCAATTTAGATGAGTAGAATTAGCTAGTTTTGTGATTTATTTAATGAAATGTACATGGGAGGAAAGATAAAGAAATATGAATTTAGGTGACCCATGATACACTTTACATGATATACAATATTAATATATTTCTCTTTATTTATCATTTGGAAAGTTAAATTAGAAACTAGGTACATTGTCGTGAAAATTGATAACTAGTTGTGGATTGAAATATTTGTTTTCATAAAAGAGGAATGCTACAACTTTGTGCTTGTTTATAACATGTTATTTTGGTGTAAGTGGATAATTATCAGGGGTTATCCTTTAATTATGTATTCATTTCATTTTGGTGTTATCCTTACATGTTAACCAGTTTCATTGGAATTGATGGAAAATATTACCTTATGTGCAATTGAAATGATATTCAAAAGAACCAAATATTCAAAAAAACCTTTAATTGGATGTAGGTTCAGGCTCAAATATGGTGTTAATGGATGTATGATTTATTTTGGGTTTAATTTCATGGTTAAAGTTGACTTTGTGCAAGACTAGCTTCTTATATTGAGAAACTAGTTAACTATTCTTGTGGACTCTTTTTCGTAATTAACATGATTAATTATTGCAATTTTGATAATTAGGCCTTAGTTACATGTAATTATATGTTATTAATCCATTGGAATTAATAATTTATGGTTATTTTTTAAACCATTGTATTTGTGATAAGTGTTGTAATTTGCACACTAAGTTTCATTAACTGTCATAATTAACACCTTAATTACTAGTTATTTGTGAATAAGAATAATTAGCCTTTAGAAGTGGTTATCATCTATAATATGTATTGGATTGAAGGTTTGATGATGTTAGATGATGCTAAGAAAATTTACCAGCCCTTGGATAGTTTGTTGGAATAGTTATTGAATTTATTGAATTTATTGGTAATTAAAGGGATTTTGTCGAGATTAAATCATGAAAAATGAAATTAAACATTTGTTTGAATAACCCATTGTGCTAAAATTATATAATTAGCATTAAAGAGTTTAAGATATGTACGCGATACAATTTTATATCCCTCGGGGAAATTACAGGTGAGAGGTGGCTAGCTCCATTGTAGCAGTAGTACATGCTTTAAAGATATGGAGACACTACTTAATGGGAAAGAAAATTGAATTAAGAACCATCACGATGAACTAAAATACTTGTTCAGACAACCTAATATAAATGTAAGAAAAATAAGATGGATGGAACTGCTATGTGAATATGGTTTTTACATTAAACATATAAAAGGAAAGTAAAATAAAGTAACATATGCACTCAGTAGGAAAATGCATGTGATACATGCAGATATCAGTACTAGCACTTCAAATTTAAAGGATAGAATAAACGAGGAAAACAATAAATATGAATTCTTTCAATAGGTAAAAGTAGGTTTGAAATAACATGAAACAACACATAAGTTTGAACACTATAAACTTGAATATGGAATACTTAAGTATAAGAATAGGGCCTACATTCCTAACTCAGAAAACGTATAGAAATTGGTCTTAAAAGAAATGCATGTTGTACCATATGTAGGTCACTATGGTTATCAAACGGAAGTAGAAACAAGTAAGAAGGATTATTACTGGCCATGAATGAAAAAGGAAAGTGTAGATTACGCAGTTATATGCTTAGAATGTTAGAAAGTAAAACTTGAACATGGACACCCTGCAATTTTGTTACAACCTTTACAGATAACATAATGGAAATGGGATGTAGTCAGTTTGGATTTTATCACGAAATTACCTAAGAAAATGTTACAACATGATTCTATTATGGTAGTGGTAGACAAATTAACTAAATAAGCTCACCTTATACCAGTTAAGACTAAACATAAAGCAACTGAAATAACAGATATTTATATGAAATGACTTAGCTACATTGCATGGTATTTCGAAAGCAATTGTGTCAAACAGGGATTCAAAATTCATAGTTTATTTTTGTGAAGGTTTTCAAACAAATTTGAATATGGGTACTTCACATCATCCTTAGATAGATGGAAAAACAGAAAGGGTTAATTGGGTTGTTGAAGACAAGTTAATAATGTATGTAATGGATCAACCTACTAAATGGAAAAATTATTTGAATCTTGTGAAATTTTCTTATAACAATGGTTATCACTCTTCTTTGAAAGTAAGTTCTTTTGAACCAATGTATGGAAGAAAATGCAACATACCTAATAGTTTGGAAAATTCGACAGACATAGTTATCATTGGGCCATAATTATTAAAGGAAATGGAAGATCCTATGGTCATGATTAAACAAAATTTGAAAACAACACAAGATAGACATAAAAGTTATGTATATCATAATAGGATAGACAAACAATTTCAGGTTGGGGACAGGGATGATTTTAGGGGCGAATTGTAGCCCATAGGCGAATTTTAAGGGGTGGCCAAAAAAAGGTGGGAAAATTTTTAATATTAAAATGGTTTTTGTTTTATTTAATAAATTAGCCCATTTTTTATTATATATATAATTTCCCCAAATCAAATAGCCTGCACGGTGAAACTGTGAAAATTCTCAAAATGGAATTTAGCCCACTCGTTAGATGGGGAAAATCTTGACATTCGCCCATATTTCTTCTGTAATGGAGGTCAAATAGCCATAAATTTTCAGTTTTGGAGGAGAAACTGAGATGGTTTGCGTAGATTTATGATTGATAGGTTTAAAAATATGGTATTTTGCTCCTGATTTATGGATCTTTGGGTTTAGTCGTTTTTGTACTCGATTTGGTCTAGACTCCATATTTGGGGACGTTTTTTACCTTGCCGCAAGAGTCAGGGATCAGCATCAAGCTTGATTTGGTCCACATTTGAGCAAAATGTGGAGATTTAGTCATTTTTGTAATCTATTTGGTCCAGAATCCATATTTGGGGACATTTTTTACCTTTCCACAAGAGTCAGGGCTCAACATCAAGCTTGATTTCATGCAAATTGTGTTTTTACAGTGGATTCGTGAAAAACAATTTCACAGCGACTGACTGTTGGGTGAAATATCTCTGCATTTGTTCAAGTTATTTCTATCTGCAGACTTTACATGTTAGTTTCTTCTTTTATCTACATGCTTTTCAGTGAAGATAGATTATTTAATGTCTACGTCATTCTAATTTTCTATTTTCTATTTCAATATTTTTGTCTTCTACTGAGTATGTTGTGTGCGGTATATTATCTCTATAGCTTGAAATCATTTTGGTATGAGGTTAAGGAATTTAAAACTGATTGCTTTTCCCATTTAAATCTTGCTAATTATCTCAGTTCCGGTTGCATGGATTGGTGATAAGTTCGACTTCATTTGATAGAATTGTTGATTTCACTATAATTTATGTTGCCTTAGCAAATTGGAGGACAGGATCAACATGCACACAGAGGTTCCCCACAAAATACATCTGTGTTATAGGATAGCTGGATTGATTTCTTTAGCATAATCATAATGTGGCTAACATGTTAAGCCTAGAGGCTAGGTTAACTTCCTTGAAATGCTTGGATTCAGCCTCATTTCAACCCCTTATTTGCATAAATAGCTCCAGGATCTATCACATTGGAAGTGAGCGATATCAGTAGAAGGAAGGAAGGTCGCACGCTGAATGGGAAGGTCAAACTCCACTACAAACTTGTCAATTTTCCATACCTAATCCACTTTCTAAGCTAGATGGTTTGATTTTCAAGGTACCATAGTTTTACCATGCCAAATTTAGTATGAGGTTAAGGGATTTATGGCTAATTTCTTTTCCAAACTCCCATTTAGAGCTTGCTAAATATCTCAATTCTGGTTGCATGGATTAATGATAAGTTCAACTTCATTTGAGATAAATTGTTGATGTTGGGTCAGCAAATTGAAGGACAGGGTTATCACACACATAGAGGGTCCTAACAAAATATATCTATGTTATAGGATAGCTGAATTGATTTCTTTAACGTGGCTAACATGTTAAATCTGGAGGCTATGTTGAATTCATTGAAATGCTTGGATTCATCCTCATTTCAGTCCCTTTTTCACATAACTAGCTCCAGAATCTATCACATTGGAAGTGAGTGAGATCAGTAGAAGGAATTCCGATCGTACTTGTCAAAATGGAAGCATGCTAAAGGATAGGTATGCAAATATTTCTCTCACAATAAAGAACAACGTGCCAAATTCTTATGCTGACTGTGTGATGACAAATTATCTGGAGGTGTCTTTTTATTGGAATGATGTTAGGAAATCAATTAAAAAACTTAACATAGAAAATATCCCATGCTTCCATCCTGAAGGAATTTTAGTACTTTGAGGATTTGTATGAGAAATATAACAATCTGCGGATTTGATGCACATGGAAACCAGAAATATACCAACAAACAATAGGTTCAATGCTCAACAAAAGGAAAATTTGAGTGTAGAGTGTCCCTTGGCAGCCATATAATATGAAAAGCAGGGGTAACTTTAAGGAACCATACTTATTTAAAAGTGTATAAATGTTGGCGAATCTTACCAATTCCTAAAAATGTCAAATATAAAATATTTGGCGATATTTTTCTAAAAATATTTCAATTTCTAAGTATTTATATCGTTTATAAAATAATTTGGCGATTTTTAGAGTGAAAAATCTTACCCCATCAAAATTGGACGAAGCAGGGTTCAAAAAATGTAAATTGGCGAACCTTTTTTTGGAAAAAACCATGGAAAAGTAGCCCATGGGATAAAATTTGCCCCTAAAATTATCGTTGATGAAAAGTTGATCTTCTGAGTTGCAGGTAAACAAACCAATTAGTATCAGTACGAATCTGCATAGCAATACAAAATTCAAATGAGATATTGGCCCTGCATCCGAGGCAATTTGCATATTGTCATTTGTTCTATGACAAGCACAGTTTTAAGATTTTATGTCAGGAACTGCCATATGGGGAAAGGTTGTTAACTTGGTGTTTAATGCCATTTTTAAAGCCTCTGATATATAAATCAGTTGGTTGTAGCATGCCTTCAACAAAATATCGCTCTCTTGATAATATTCGTCGGATATTTCAAGATGTAGATAATATGCTTACTGATGGCTGGCCTTTCCTTTGTGGCAATGAGTTTACTATAGCTGACTTGTCATTTCCTGCACTTGCTGGTACTATACTATGCCCAGTGTGGGATGGCACCTATCTAGTACCAATAGAATAATTTCCATGGAAACATATAATGAGGATGTATGAAACTGAAAGACACTATCGAGGAAGCATATAATGAGGTTGTATAAAATTGAAAGATGCAGAAAATCCTTCTAGAAAGAACTTTCCCTTTTGGTAAAGGCACCTTGGTCAAAATAGTAGTTTTCTTTGTCCTTTAAAACCAGTTAAAACAACTAAAAGGGAAATCATAGGAAAGGTTGTCAACAATCAATAAGGTCTATTTGCTTGTTTTGGGGATGGTATTGTGTGAAAGGGGCCAATTCCACTTTGAATGCAACTGTACAAAAAGCCTAGAAAGCAGGGATAGAAGTCTTGATGAAGGAAGGATTTCCTGTTTTAGGCCTTATTGCCTCTTTCTAAAACAACAGACAAGGAAAACTGCTTGATGGGATTTGAGGTTCTATATATGCTAAGTTGAGAAGCAAAACAAGGGTCACACAGTTCACTTTGGAGCATTGATTGTAGCAACAGAACAACTCTTCACTCTCTCATCCACCACACCTTAAACAATACCACCATTGCTAAAAAGGATATATTTGGCAGCCTGTCACCTATGATCCATTATGATGCAAACAATCTCTTGGGTAATAAGTGATTAAATTAGTTATGCTTATTCCAGTTCTCTTATTATTAGTATGAAGATTTATATTGGAGAGCTAGTCCATTAGGGAAGACATATTTTCCATATGAGGCGAAGGTGACTTTCCCATGATAACATTATTCCAAATTCTTGATGATTGTCCATTTATTGGCATTCAAATATGGATGTTTCTATATTAGCTGGAATGCTTGATGAATACTTTTACAGGTTTGAGATCCTCCTATTGGAGTGGGTTTGGAGAATATCTTATTCATTTTAATGTTGTTGAAGTATTTTTGCATGAGAGAATCCTTCTACAATGTTATATGTCCATTTATTATATTCCAAATAAATTTTATCCCATACCTATTTTGAAGATTGTATGATCTCTAACTCTAAATCCTCCCCTAGAAAGAGGCATTTTTACCACATGCTACCAATTAAAAAAAAGGTATTTCCTGTCCACTTTCCCTCTTTCCATAGGAATTGATGAGTTGTTTTCC
Source organism: Pseudotsuga menziesii (assembly GCA_001517045.1). NCBI lineage: Eukaryota > Viridiplantae > Streptophyta > Pinopsida > Pinales > Pinaceae > Pseudotsuga > Pseudotsuga menziesii. Next base: position 304,326 of record LPNX010293317.1, read on the forward strand.
CTATTTCATTTAGAACTCCCATTATGGAAACTAAAGTCAAGAATAATATAAAGGTGGGGATTAGATAACATATATAATAAGGATGCTTTGAGTCTACATATTTATTCGTTGTTCTTTGTTACCCCTCATGTTGTATGAGGACCCTTTTTCATCATGACCTAGTCACATTTGGATGTTAACTTCTGATGTCCTACATCATCCAATAAGTGATTTCAGACGAGGCCATTTTATGGACACATGATCCATTCCTAGCATTACCCTCATGACTCATTCAAACTATTTGTTGAGGGGGTGAATCCCAGAGGATGGAGGTTAGAGAAGAATTACAGGTTCATGCCTCGCAACCTAGCATGATTATGTTGTCTAATGGGTTCAGAGCACTAGAGTTAACTTGATATAGCTCAATATTATGATGACATGTTGGAGATGGGACCTTGTCTATGTGTTGAAATAATAGTTCTATCCAAATGGATATGAAGACTAACAACTGAGGAAATGGAAATATGTTCAACAAGAACAAGGACAAAGTGTTCAAGAATACACATGAATTCTAAAAGTAGGCCATCAAGTCGGGTATCTCTCTAAATGAACCTTGGAAGTAATGAAATACTTTGGAGGCCTATTTAGCAATATCCAAAGGCAATTATATTATTATATCTATTGAATCTAAAATGTATAGATGAGGCAAGCAAGAAATATTTTTACGTCAAGTTGGACTTCAAAAAGGGGTAAAAGCAAAAGGGGCCATGAAGAAATCAGCAAAAATATTGCATCCACAAGTGAGTGAGGGAAATATCCAAGAGGCATTGCAAAGAATGTGATGGGCACATAGATGATAAGTGTTGGAAGCTTCATCTAGAAATGCATAAAAAATGGTACAAATCCTAGAAAGGAGAAAGGACAACTACCAAAATGGAAGAAGCAATGGCAGACAATGTCTCTGATGTGGATGAAACCATAGTCTGGACTCTGTACTACGTTGCAACAACCAAGGGTAAGTAGAGAAAGCATTTACTATCCAAATCAAAGTTCAAATGAAGAACCGAAAGGTAAATGGTCTATTTGATAGTGATTCCCAATGTAATTTGATTTCTGAAACCTGTGTTGATGAGCTTGATCTATAAACTTATAATATAGTACAATGATGTTGTTGATATGTTTACAAGAAAAATAGAATGTGATGTAGCACCTCTTGATACACATGAAGGGATGTTCAGCAGTGCCTATTTATGGGATAGGGATGCAGCTTTCTAGAGAAAAAAAAACCATTATCACTTGGGCAAAGGTGGTAAGGCCTGCTTCATCAAAGAATAGAAGGACAAAAAAGGGAGAAGTAGAATATCTATAATAGTAATGAAACAAGGGTAGACAGGAAGATTGATTAATACATGTCACAAACATGCAACCTTCATATCTAATGAAGTTGTGGACTTGGAGAGACAAGTGGAGGTTATGTGCTTCCATATTCTCCATCAATAAGATTTTGGGGACCAAAATCCTCCCACTAAAGAAGTGTGATCTGAAATGGATAGAGCTAAAGAGCCACAACAAGAAAAGGTTTTGGGCATGCCGTGTATTGGAAGTGAAATTTTGGACCATGTGGAGAGGAGCTTACCCCTGCACTCCACACTCTGCAAAAGCTGAAGCAAGAGCATGCAAAGTGAGGGACCTACCTAACCTCCACATCAAGACCCCTGCATTATGATGAAGCTCTGTGTTTGCATAGAAGAAAGAAGAAGAGCCCCAAAACAAAGGCTATTGAGGCATACCTGATAGATGACATCACCATGTAGAGTCCACAAATCCATAGAGTAGATGCCACATGGAACCTATAGAAGAAAAAGTAACCCTCCAAGGAAACATAAAGATCATACAACATAAAATCCATTACAAGAGGCAATTAATTTGGGGGGTTCCATTGGCATCATTCAAGGGTTTGCAAAGAAGATGGAGGGGGCATTTGATTAGTCTAGGGGAGAGACTCTAGGCATTCCAAGAGAATATAAACCAATAGAGGTGGAGATTGGGACATCAGTCAAAAAATTGGCATTGGAAGTTGAAAGCTTCGGAAGTTGATGGCACAGAAGAAGAAAACTAAAGACTAAGAATGATAAGTATGTTCCTAGATCACGAGGACGAAGAGAAGTATAACCCTATCCACAGAGAACAAAGATTATCTCAAAGACAAGATGCAATATGAAAAATGCATCCATGGAGTTGTTAAGGCCTAGAAATTCACAGGCAACAACAGTAAGGGATTCTCCCCAGTCAACGTTCCCAACTAGCCCGTGACTGTTTGGTATAGGGAATCCATCCGGTTTGCGGTCCGGCTACTATAGGTCAAGTACAAAACAAAGGGATTTACCGGTTACGGCCCGGTCCAGCGAGTTTTTTTATTTTGAATTAAATTATGAAATGCACATGCCTAATTAACAATGCAGAGTGATAAAGATGCAAAGAGCATTCACAATGTGATGCGCAGGTTCTTACCTCTCGTCTTAGAACTCACAAGCATCTAAATCATACAAACAGTAGTAAAATAAAAATAACTAAACTATCTCTAGAGAGCTGGATTAATTCATGAGTAATGCAATACCGTTCAGGTGTTATGGAAAATCACAAATAGTTGTTCTTATAACCAAACATATAAACATAAGTAAAATTATTCGTGACAAGATAGCTCATCAACAATTAAAACATCCCATTACTCATAGTGGAAGAACACAATAAAAATACTGAAAAATCTTCAGACAAGAACATAGGTTCAAGAAATTAGAACACTCTTACAGCTAATGAGACACAGCTGAAAAAGAAATAGTTCACATTCAACATTGCTCATTTAAATGCATTGATCCATTCCACATAGCACTTTCTCCAACAGGTAAAATTTTTACTTTTTGGTTTGCAAAACGAAATAGTTCCTCTTACAAGCAAAAGGTTTACTAGTTTTCCAAGGAGAAAGCCCTTTCTAAGTTCTACTTTGAAATATTTAAACTACAACGACAGACTGCTTGGGATGCCCCCCAAACGTATGACCTTTCAGTTCCCCAATGCTTCATATTCCTCTATCTTTTCTACACATGTTCATGATTGGTTGGGTAACTGCCGAACCTTTCAGAGCTGCTCCTTTGTCACCATTCATTTTGTCTTTTCCTTCATTTGTTCTTCTTGTGATCCTACTGTTTTCGACTCTACCTCCACCAAACGACCTGTTATGCCTTCACGCTGCAGTAGTCTGAAAACATCTTTTGAGTCCACCTGCTAGTCAACAAAGTGTATCATTAATTGGGACTGCATTATAAAACAAAGCAGCAAATTATACCAACTGAAATGACCAACCCAAAAGAAATGGCCAAGTACACCACCATTATTAGAATTTTATCAAACGCCGACACCACTATTTTGTTTATCCAAAGGTTTTCACAAAACCACCAATGACAGGAAACGAGGACTCATCGAACGCTCAGAGCGCTAGCATTGGAAGCTAAAAATATCACCCCAGCCGCAACGGTAGAAGATAACGAGGTCACGGACAAGCGACTGAAGGGCGGGAAAATTCACAATCGGAAATCAGAAGGGTAACCACATCGGAAGCCAAATGACTTTCCCAGCCGCAACGGTGGAAGAGACAAGGGCTAGAGACATCCAAAACGTGGGCGGGAAAACTCTCAATCGGATGTCGGAAGGTATTAACATCGGGCACGAAAAGGCTTTCCGAGCCACAACGGCGGAAAAGGAAAGGTTACGGGAAAACAACTAAAATACTGACGCATCGGCTGGCGGGGGCTTTAGACTTCGGAGGCTTAACTACTTTGGGAGCCACAATGGCAGAAGGGAAACAGCTATGGCTTCCGACTAAAAAAAAATGACGCCTGCTCAATCGAAAAAATTAAGTGTCCGGAGAGTTTTAAAAATCAATGGTCAAAATACATCTCACCTCCGAAACATCGGCTTTTCACAGATTCATCAGCAAAACCAAACTCACTTCGGCCATCCAAACAACTTCAAACACATGCAACCTCTGAAAACAGGCTGAGATTCATTCTTTAAAAATCATCCAACATTGAAGCACAACTAAAAGGTTCAAAGGATCCAATGATTAAAAAAAAGCTAAATCATGAGGAGGGGCCCAAAATTTAAGAAATTTTAGGAGAACGGTTGCAGCCGCAACAATTGGCAATTACCTGGTGAACCTAGATCTCTAGGAAATTATTCTTTGAGTGGCAGACTGTTTAACAACAAATGCATTTATCTTCCAGCTATCTGGATTTCTCAAATGACGGAAGTGTGTACCTTTAATCATTGATGATAGTCCAATTTGGGAGAGTGGAAACCAATATTTTCAAGTCTAGATAACTCTGTTGAGGCCAGAGGATGAGTTTCATTATTACTTTTGTTTTCAGGTAGCAGATAGCTTGGACTCCACAGGGTTGTAGCATATGGTAAACAAAAATATTCGTTTGTTCCTCATTCCCATGCCACTTTAGCACTTTTTGTGCTATTGGGTTTTTGTCCCTTTTCATATGAGTCCTCCTGCATGCCTTTATTACTGAATTTTAATTCAGGATCCTCTATCCCATAGTGTCCTTTTGTGTGAGCGGTGTACTTCATGTTTCAGCTCACGGATGGAGAGGATATTTCGGCAATTTAGTACTTATGATTCAGCATCTTCTTTGATGTATGATGCTTTCATAGGAGTTTTTGACTCTTATTTTCCTTTTGGCATTTGTTTCTTGGCATGGGATCATTTATATTTAATATACAGTTCACCTTGCTCCTTTCCATGGGTCCTCTGCTGTCGTTCCTTAGAACATTTTAAGTGTGACGTGGATGGAGCCTCAACATAGTATTCCAGACTCTTCGAATCCGGTTTATTTCACAGGGGTTAAGTAGGAATTCAATGCACACAGAGCTTATTCGAGAAAACTGCTAAACTGGAAGAATTTCTTTTAGCAACACACAGTCTGAGACCCAAAAATGTTGATCATTCCCAAACATTTTGATGTTCTCCATGCAACCGTGGGTTCGTTCCCTTTATTAGAATCAAGAAGAATCAAACTAAAGAAAACTAAAAAAACATGACTCAAAAGATAGCCAAACAGATTATTTATATACAAGATAGAAGAAATCAAACAAATCCTTACGAAAAATAAGGCTTGAGAACCAAACCATTTACTGGTAAGTTCTCTTCCCAACCCTGTAGATCCTGCAACTTATAAGTGGAAGGGCCAAGCTTTTCCGCAATCTGAAAAGGGCCTACCCACAACTGCTGGAATTTAGTATGCTTTCCTTTCTCATCATGGGGGTGATCCCACTTGAGAACCAGATCTCCCACTTCAAACTCTTTTGTTCCTGCCTTATGCTTGTCGAACCATCTCTTTATTACCTCATGTTATTGCTTAAAGTGCTCTCTAGCTTTAAATCTAGCCTCTTCTTCTTTCAGGAGATTATTTATCCTTATTTGCAAAACTTCATCATCCGACCCTCTAGATTCTTGAGCTATTATGGAAGAAGGTAGCATGATATTGGGAGGAAGAATGGCTTCTTTACCATAGACAAGGGTATATGGAGACACTCCAATCGAAGACTTGGGGGTGACTCTATCATCCCAAAGGGCATTTGGTAGCGCTGAGTGCCAACTCCTCTGGTTTTCTATTACAGTCTTCTTTAAAATTCTGATCAGGTTTTTGTTAGAGGATTCAGCCAGGCCATTTCCTTGTGGATAGTAATTAGCAGAATAATACAATTTTATCCCTTTATCATGAGCAAAAGCAATTAATTTAATTGATGAAAAGTATTTAGCATTATCAAAGACTAACGAAATTGGAACTCCAAACCTAGTCATGATATGATATTGTAGGAAGCTGATGACCCCGTCTTCATTTATCTTGCGCAGTGGGATAGCTTTGACCCAACGAGTGAAATAATCGGTCATGGTCAAAATGTACTTGTGTTGCAGAGAGGAATTCAGTTTTATTTCTCCAATAATATCCAACCCCCATTGCTCGAATGGCTCTGTGATCATCATAGGCTTTAGTGGTGCAATGATTATAGATGAAAGCATAAGACATGTAATTGAGGAAAAAATATTTAAAATGGTTTGTTCACATGTCAAGAAACTTTTCATGCACAGCCTAACCAATTTTGAAGTAATGGTGAAAGTGGGAAGATATCTAAAATGTTGATTTTTCACTAAGGAAAATGAATCTAGGTCTTTCTATATGTTCCACCCATTCACATACCATGAATTAATAATGAAGAAATTAGCATGTCATATTTATTGCAATCATAAGGTTTTAATGGCCTATCTTTTTCCTCTCAAGGATTCAATGACATAATTGTTTACATTTAATGGCCTGTATTGACAACAAATCTTCCTCATAGAATTATACCTTTATGCAGTTCATTGATAAACATCATTTAATTTACTTTGACAATTTGTAGATACAAACCCTGTATTGGTTCAAATTGATGCAATGTTTCACCAAGTTTCTAGGATTAGGGTGTGGGAACAGGGAAATGGATCTGATGGATGTGTGGAGAAACCCCCCAAATTTTAGGAAACATTGTAGGATGAGTCAGAGTCCCTAAAATAGGGAATTCCAACCAAAATCCAAAAATTTAAATATATAAGAAACAAAAACAAGTCATGAACATGGCCAATGAAAGCATAATATAAATACACTTTTTTTTTCTAAACATTTCATATTTTCTAAATCCAAAGGCCACGAGCCTCCCTTTTTAAAGGGGTGTTTACCAAGAGTTTCTCACAAAAGGGAAATGTCTCCCCGTGTTTTCCTAAAGGGGGCATTGGTAAACATACCCCATTGGGCTTCTGCATCCCAACAAATGCCCCTCACCTGGGGGAGCACATCCCCGTGTAACATTGCTTTATTATTGTCAACAATATGATAACCATGTCTTGGACTTAAAGCAGTTGACCAATACCCAAATTCTTAGAGATATAATCATGTTTTGAACATAAAGAGGTTGACCAATAGACCCACTATATTATTTAACCATAACCCACCCATAACCAAATGCTTAGAGATATACTGCATTACAACAATCACTCATACTTCATGGGAAAAATGCTACTTTTCCATCCAAGTTGTCCCTTATTGTAGCTAGGATATGCTATGCTGACAACAAGACATGGGCATAACAGTAATTCAGTTAATATGTAGTCCCAACAGTTGTGGACATTTGTGGGCTCTCAAGTATGTAGCTGACCTCTAGTTCATCTAGTTTATTTCTTGTGTTCATTAAGATATGGACACATAGTTCTGCTAGTAACTACAACCCCAATAATATTGGAAGCTAAAAGATTCTGATAGAACCTTTGGCTGACTGTTCAGTAGACAAATCCAAGCAAATTGATGGTCCCTCGCAGATCAGAAAGAAAGATTGGCAGGTGTCTAGTTTTGGATGAATTTAATATTTACAAAAAAATCAAAGTAATGCTCTGGTTCTATAATAATAGATTCAAGACATGACATAATACATTTTTGGCCATGGTCGTGGTGCCATCTATCACGGACCCACTATATATTGGACATTTCACATCATGCCAATTATCTATTAGACATGATGCAAAATGATCTACAACTCTTCTTCAATATAGGCTCAACCCGCTCTCTAACAGGTAAATATAGAGGAAACGTTATCTACAAGTGCGGTCTTCATTACTCATAAGCCATAGACATGTAAATTAAAAAAAAAAAATTCTAAGAACTTCACCTGACACCAATCACAAGTTTGCCAACCAGAATCAACAAGTAACTAGCTTGGCATTTGAAGATAGATTGTGGTTTTCTTCTCCTTCTCTTGTGAGATCTATAATCAGGTTTGTTACTGCAATTGTTTTGTTGAAATCAAATCCTATCCATCATCCAAGGGCATTGTTACAAAATACCCACCCCACCCTCTCCTGCGCTTTCTTATTCTACTTGATATAGGTAAATATTCTATCTTTTGCAGTTGCCAAAAAAGAGTCAAAGACAATGGATCAATAATTCATATGCATTTGTTAACTCATGGATATCTGAAAGTGCAAATTAAAATTAAAATTATAATCCTACAAATCAATTTTATATTGAAATCCTCACAGGGGCAGACTTATTTAGTAGTAATGTAACTTCCCATAGAGTTTCCACTTTGATGACCATACCCAACCTTAACTGTAAAACACTAGCCTCAATGACCAATTGCTGCACTTTCTTCCATAGAGTTAAAAGTTCAATGAGATCCCTCACTCTATCTCCATTGGCCAGCAATGTGATGCATAAGGGAAATGAGCTTTGCTACTAGGATCATAGGGAAGGGCCTGGCTGAATGAACTATAGATCCCCTATTAAGAATTATCCCAATATAAAAGAATATAAAACCAAATTCTTATACCTGTAACATTTTACCCTGAATCCAAACTTGGACAGTGAAGCTTAACTTTTTCATGCAGACAACAAGCATACAAGGCCACTCCCTATCTCTTCATCCTCATCACACAAGTTTTTATAACTATATACCATGTTAATATTTTAAAGTATGCAAGAAATATTCACAGAATAAAAATGAATTCATGTAAAAAGTATATATTTATATATACTATTAAAACATGATACTCCAACAAATTTAAATTTAAAATTAAAGTCATATTGGCTTTAGGAATTAACATTATAAGCTAAGCATTAACATGAAAACCATATTGCTCTTAAATTTTTTTGAGGGCTTAGGGTCCTTTTATTTTCATTTTTTCAAGTTTAATGTTTTCATAATTTGGCCCCAACTAAGCATCCATTTCAGCAGATGTAGACATAGTCAAGTCGATGTTTTGATGACTTGGCCACCTCAAAGGTTGACACAGACAAATTAGGCAATGTCAAGGGTTGACTCAGCCTCTAGGCAAAATTCAACAACCAATTTTGATCAGTTTTGGTCAAAATTTGCTTAGACTCGGTAGATTCGAGTTGATAGCACTGCTTTGAACCCCTTTCTTGAAACATATTCCACAAATAAGCATTTACATGCTTGTTTTTAGAGCATATATATGGTGGAAACTTGAGAACAATTGTTTATATACCGTCAATAACATTTACATGTTTATTAAAGTAAAAAAAATTGTTATTAAAGTAAAAAAATGCATATGAGGATTCTATTAGAGGTCTACAATAAAAAATGAAATGGTATAAATAACTATGTAATTGCAAGAGGATAAAACACTAATATAAACATGTTTCCCCTTTCTTAATGAAGGAATCTACAAAATGACAACAAGTTCAATCCCCAACATAATGCAGTTTGGTCCTAGTGTAAGCTAAGGGATTAAAATGGTTTCAATATATAGACTTGAGATTCAAACAATGTAGTCTGAAAATTGATTTCATACACTGTAGAATAAACTGGGAAACAATGCTACAACTTCACCATCAAGGACAAGGAGCATCCCTTCCTTCTTACATCATTTTGTCACAAACTTTACTCTGCAAATTACAAACACATTCAAATATGAATCAAGATGGAAAGTCTTTGTAACTAAACTCTCTAACGTATAGTCTCATTTCTTTACTTTTAAAGACATTAATTAAAAAATGGTCCAACATCTTCATTCATCTTTCCATCTATATCTGAAAAGACAGAGAGAGAGAGGGAGAATTCAAAAAATTAAACCTGTATTTTTGCATGTACTCCCTAAGTTCTAGTGCCTGCACTTCAGTGAGTAGTTTATCTCCAATGCAAACATGAGATTTAAACTATAATGTTTGAGATACATAAATACATCCTAGCTATATCATGCACATCAACAAATAATAAATCAAAGTTAGTAAACCAATAAGATCATTATTTATAAATTTGGAACAAACTAGTAGTTGAAGTACCAAGTAAATTGCACAACACCATTTTGTTAATAAAAGATTGTGTCAATGCATGGTCATTAGTGCAGGAATCCACTAACAAAATTGTATTACGAATCTTTAAAACCATAAGTGTTGTTATAGAATGAAAGAGATCTTGCATTCTTTTGTAGCATTAAAGTGAAAAAAACAAGTAGAATTGCACTGCATATGACAGCCCAATAGAATCCCAAACTCGATCTTGAGTGTGGAATGTAGTTCAAGAGACAATAAGAGACCCTGGAAAAAATTATGCAAGCCATCAAGGTTACTTCTTTGGCAATGATAAGCTTGGTGTGAGAATGCAATCACTTGCTTCTCATTTCAACTATGTAATTTGTCATCCTTCCGTATTGTAACCATGGTAAGGTATCATTTTTATGCCCCGGTTCTATTGCATCAATTTTTTCAAAGACTAGGAAGCCTGCATATTTTTCACTAGAGAATATGGTTTGGTCGTATTCTTATTATTTCCGTAGTGAAAGTAAAAAACCAATTAGAACTGCACTGCATATAACTATCCCATAGAATCCCAAATCTCAATCTTAGTGTGGAATGGAGTTCAAGAGGCAATAAGAGACCTAGGAAAGGAACCCTCAAACAATAATAAAACATTTTTTAACTCTGTTTTAACAATAAGAAAACACATGATTCAACACTATTTTAACCCTCAACCAATAATAAAACAGAGTAAATCTCAATTTTGGGTGGTTTTAAGGCCATAACAACAACAAACAGCAATAAACCATGAAGAGGTGGTCCTTGGTTCTAATCCATAATCGCTCATCCTATGGCTGAGTCATTTCACCAATATGGACTTTAATTCTTTTTGCAGAAAGATATAATGTTTCTCTATGTTTTCTATTTCATTGCAAATTAATTATGACCATGTATTACAATATTACTTGCAAACTGTAATTAAAAATGAGGAAGAAAACCAATTCTAAAGCATCAATTACATACATAAAACTAACACAAATTTTACCCTAGAAACCCATTTGTGAAAACCAGCATGGCCTTTGTTTGGCTCTTTTTATGCTCAAGAATGATGACAAATATCAACTATATACTCTTATACAAATTTTTTTTGTATTCTTACTCCTGTTGCGGCTGCAACCGTTCTCCCCAAATTTATTAAATTTTGGGCCCCTCCTCATGATTTAGCGTTGTTTTTAATCGTTGGATCCTTTGAACCTTTTGGTTGTGCTTCAATGTTGGATGATTTTTAAAGAATGACTCTCAGCCTGTTTTCGAAGGTTGCGTGTGCTTGAATTTGTTTGGATCACCGATTGTGATTTGGTTTTGCTGATGAATTTGTGAAAAGCCGCTGTTTCGGAGGTGCGATGTATTTTGACCATTGATTTTTAAAACTCTCCGGAAACTTAATTTTTTCGATTGAGTGGGTGTCATTTTTGTTTAGTCGGAAGCCGTAGCTGTTTCCCTTCTGCCGTTGCAGCTCCCAAAGTAGTTAAGCCTCCAAATTCTAAAGCCCCCGCCAGCCGATGCGTCAGTATTTTAGTCGCTTGCTCGTAACCTTTCCTTTTCCCCTGTTGCAGCTCGGAAATCATTTTCGCGCCCGATGTTAATACCTTCTGACTTCTGATTGAGAGTTTTCCCTCCAGCGTTTCGGATGTCTCTAGCCCTTGTCTCTTCCGCCATTGCGGCTGGGAAAGTCATTTGGCTTCCGATGTGGTTACCCTTCCAATTTCCGATTGTGAATTTTCCTACCCTTCGGTCACTTGTCTGTGACCTCGTTCTCTTCCGCCGTTGCGGTTGGGGTGATATTTTTAGCTTCCGATGCCAGTGATCTTAGCGTCCGATGAGTCCTCATTTTCTATCGTTGGTGGTTTTGTGCAAACCCGTGGATAAACAAAATAGTGGTGTCGACGTTTGATAAAATTCTAATAATGGTGGTGCACTTGGCCATTTCTTTTGGGTTGGCCGTTTCAGTTGGTATAATTTGCTGCTTTGTTTTATAACGCAGTCCCAATTAATGATACAGTTTGTTGAATCACAGGTGGACTCAAAATACATTTTCAGACTACCACGACGCGAATGCATAATGGGCCGTTTGGTGGAGGTAGAGCCAAAAACAGCAAAATCGCAAGAAGAACAAATGAAGGAAAAGACAAAATGAATGGTGACAAAGGAGCATCTCTGAAAGGTCTGGCAGTTACCCAGCCAATCATGAGCATGCGTAGAAAAGATAGAGGAATATGAAGCGTTGGGGAACTAAAAGGTCATACATTTGGGGGGAAGCCCAAGCGGTCTGCCATTGTAGTTTAAATATTTCAAAGTAGAACTTAGAAAGGGCTTTTTCCCTGGCAAACTGGTAAACCTTTTGCTTGTAAGAGGAACTATTTTGTTTTACAAACCATAAAGTGAAAATTTTACCTGTTGGAGAAAGTTCTATGTGGAATGGATCAATGCGTTTAAATGAGCAATGTTGAATGTGAACTATTTCATTTTCAGTTGTGTCTCATTAGCTGTAAGAGTGTTCTAATTTCTTGAACCTATGTTCTTGTCTGAAGATTCTTCAGTATTTTTATGGTGTTCTTCCACTATGAGTAATGGTATGTTTTAATTGTTGATGAGCTATCTTGTCACGTATACTTTTACTTCTGTTTATATGTTTGGTTATAAGAATAGCTATCTATGATTTGCCATAACACCTGAATGGTATTGCACTACTCATGAATTATTCTAGCTCTCTAGAGATAGTTTAGTTAGTTTTATTTTATTACTGTTTATATGATTTAGATGCTTGTGAGTTCTAAGACGAGAGGTAAGAACCTGCGCATCACATTGTGAATGCTCTTTGCATATTTATCACTCTGCATTGTTAATTAGGCACGTGCATTTCATAATTTAAGTCAAAATACAAAAACTTGGTGGACTGGGCTGTAACCGGTAAATCCCTTTGTTTTGTACTTGACCTATGGTAGCCGAACCACAAACTGGATGGATTCCCTATACCAAACAGTCACGGGCTAGTTGGGAATGTTGACTGGGGAGAATCCCTTACTGTTTTTGCCTGCGAATTTTTGGGCCTCAATAGTTTTGGTGCTAGAAGGAGGGCCTCCAGTGTATGGCTAGCCGAGGAAACCCGTTTTCTCAAGATTATTCCACCGGTAACAGTTCTGAAAGCAGTGGACTTCATAATCCAATTCCAGAAGAAAGGAATAGAGAACATCTATATTATATTGGCAACGAAGTTGTTAATGACCTGAGAAGACACACCAGGGCATATGTAAAGAAGATTGGAGGATTGCCAATTATCCCTGCCCAGAAGAGAATATAAAAAGAAAGATCGTCTTGTAGTAGAAGACTCAGTGCTGGTTGGAGATCGGGAAGAACTTGTAGAAACAACCTTACAGGAAGTTGTACTACATTTGAATCAAGAAGGCCCAGATACCCCTCACAGTTCTCCTGCTCACACTCCTATTGGCTCACCTCCTCACTCTCCACCCAGACTCATGGCAGGAGTAAATGCTAATCCACCACTCAACCCACCAAATCCACCACCTGCCTGGAGAGCCAGATCACCTTTAAATCTAACACCTCTGCTACATGATTTACCTCAATCCTTTGAAAAGATGCTGCCCAAGTTTGACCCCAATGAGAAGATACTAGTAGATGACCACCTGCAAAGTTTTTACTTGGCAATAGAAGGGTTAAGGGCCGGGGAGTATAAAGATGTAGTCTGCATATTATTCCCGCATACCCTTAAAGGAGCTGCATCATCATGGTATTTTGGGTTACCTACAAACTCTATCCCTGATTGGGATACCTTCGAGAGAATTTTCAGAAGAAAGTATGCAACTCAGAAGACTCATGAAGCCCTCATGAAAGGGCTATGCGCCTTGAAGAAGGAGAGAAAGGAGAAGGTCCACAGTTTCACACAAAGGTTTGCAGCATATCTCAAGAATCTCTCTGAAGCTGATAAACCTTCGGAAAAGGTACTGATTGAATATAACACTTCAGCTTTAGGCCCTGAGTTGGCCATGTTTTCCAAAATAAGGGCTAAGCCTACTTTGGTAGAAACCTATGCAAAGGCAGAAGTAGTGGAGGCTGAAAGGGAAAGTATCAAAGATTACCCAGAATAGTCAGGAGAGAAAGGAGCAGGAAGGAAAGCCTTATTGTTTACTAAGCCTGAGGAAGAGAAATCGCCAGATATTGAAAATATGGCAAAAATGATGCAGAAGCTTTCGAACAAAATCATAGATTTGGAGAAAGAGAAGGAAACACAAAAGTTCTATAAGCCCTATTATAAGAAAAGAGAGGATAACAATCAGTCTCAACCTCCTCCTCAAAATACTGCATCTATGAATCTAACAGAAGTAGGAATGGACAATTTTTGCACTTTCCACCAACAACCACACTCTGAAAGAAATTGTCCTCAATGGATAAACTCAATGACATTGGTTATGAATCAGTTGTTGGATTCTAAGTTAACGGAAGATGGAGATGAAGAAAGAAAAGAGAATACTACTTCAATGAAAGAACAAGAAGAGGAAACCATGGTTTTGTGGGATTCTGTTTCGTTATTTGATGCTGAAGAGGAAAAGAATCAGGGGTACAAGGACGTCATGGAAACCAACATAGAAACAAGAAGCCAAGGGCCAATTAAAGAAAACAGTCTCATTCTCCCAAAGATCAAAAGGCTACAAAAAAATGTAAAGAAATTTCAAAATCGTTTCGCGGCTGATAAAATTCCTGAATTCACAATTGCCAGCCAAGATCCTAGGCAGACTGATATGTTCACCAAGCCAAATGAGGAAAAGATGAATGCTGATAAACCTCATCCCATTGAACAGCTGATGGATTATGACATCGTGGAGGATTTAAAGAAGGTAAAAGCGAATGTTCCACTATTCGAAATGTGTAAAGTGCTGCAGCAAAAAGAAAGACTATTAAAAGCACTTGAAGCATCGGATGAGAAGCTGCCCACTGACAATCAACCTCAGGAAGAAGAAGAAATCGGAGAAACCAGCATTGAAGGTAAGTCTAAGAGCAAACAACCACCTTTCCTCCTCATGTTTGAAATTTTCAATCATAACGTGCACAATTGTCTGGTAGACTCAGGGGCATCGGTTAATGTCATGCCAATATCCGTCTGTAAAAAGATAAATGGGTAGCCTAAGCCATCCACATGGAGGGTTGTTCAGTTGGACAGGACGGATGTCACGGTGATTGGTGAGATGGAAGACGTCCTAGTCCATCTGGCATCCAATGATAAAGTGTGCCAAGTCATTAATATCGTGGTGGATGATATACCAAACGCTTATGGTCTTTTCCTGAGCAGAGATTGGTCGGCCAAACTAAATGGATATTTTGCCTCGAATTGGTCGCATCTGTGGCTGCCATACAAAGGAAGTCCAAGCCAGATTAAGATTTTAAGGGAGCCTCACATGAAATACAACGTTACTCAATTGGATGAGAAGAATGAACCAGTGGATTTTGTATTGGGAAACTATTTTATTGAGTTGGAACCAGGAAATTACCAAGCAGAAGAAGCCAGCAACACATCAGACACTCAGCCTGATCTCCTTCGATTCTCGCAGGCTGATGAGATTGACTGTAACATAGTAAACTTAGCAGTAGGAGTAGATTTGCATTCAGTAGTTAGTGATTTTTGGACTTTGTTTTTTGATGGCTCTAAGACATTAGAAGGGTCAGGGGCTGGATGTGTCCTGATCGACCCCCAGAAGAATAAACATTTTCTCTCATGTAGATTAGAGTTTGAATGTACTAATAATACAGCTGAGTATGAAGCGCTAGTGCAGGGCTTGAGGAAAGCGATTGAATTAAAGGTAAGTAATTTAAAAGTTTCTGGAGACTCTGAAATTATTGTGAAACAAATCCGGAATCAAATACATTGTGTTTCCCCTCACTTAAAGGCTTACCAAAATGAGGTATGGGACATGCTTAAATGTTTTAATGCATTCAATATTGTTTCAATTTGAAGACTTAAAAATGCAGCAGCTAACTTGTTAGCCACATCAGCCGCTAGGTTGGTACCCACTAATAATCGATGCTCTGTTGAATTAATTTTCAGGCCCTCAGTAACTGATATGATTACCAACCTATGAGTGTTCGATGATGACCAACAAATTATAGAATGCTTAACGAATGACGAGGTATTTAAAGGAGACATTATAGACGATGAAGAACATCAGACCGAGCTGAAGTATGATAATTTCATTCCTAAAGGAGTCAGAACATTAGAAAAAATGTTCAATTTAAATGAAAAGTTCAGAAGACCAGCCAACATGAAGACCCACAGCTCATCTCTACAATTCAAACTGATAAATTTAGGGACTGAGACAAATCCTAAATTTGTGAATCTTGGTAAATGTTGTTCACCAACAGAAAGAGACAAGTTCGTCAGTCTGTTTAAACAATATAAAGATGTTTTCGCATGGAAATACAAATATTTGAAAACATACGACACCAGCATCATCAAGCATGTTATTCCCGTCAAAGCTAGCATCAAGCCATATCATCAACCTTTGAGAAAAATGCATCCAAAATTGGAACCGCTGATTCAAAGTGAAGTGAAGAAATTATTGGATGCTAGAATCATTTTCAAGGTCAGACACTCTGAGTGGGTATCAAATCTGGTACCAGTGAGGAAAAAGTCTGGAGAAATCAGACTCTGCGTGGATTTCAGGAATTTAAACCGCGCTTCAGATAAATATAACTATCCTATGCCACCCATGGAGCAATTGCTACAAATGGTCTCAGGTTCTGAACTGTTTTCGTTATTAGATGGTTTCTCTGGCTACAATCAAGTATTAGTAGCCAAAGAAGACAGATTGAAGACAACGTTCAGGACCAAATGGGGAACCTTTTCCTACAGAAGGATGCCCTTTGGGCTTACAAATGTTGGACAAATGTTTCAAAGGGCTATGGACATAGCTTTCCGTGGACTGATTGGTCGTAGTGCTGTGGTGTACCTTGATGATATTACGACATTATCAAAGAAGAGAGATGAGCACGCATTTCATTTAAGGCAGATTTTTGAACGCTGTCGAAAATATGGCATCTCGCTCAATCCCAAAAAATGTGTGTTTTCTGTTACGGAGGGTAAGCTGCTTGGTCACATAGTATCGAAGAAGGGAATTTCTATAGATCCAGAAAGAATTAAGGCCATTGAGCAAATCCCCTTTCCCCATAATAAAAAAGGGATGCAATCATTTATGGGAATGATAAACTTCGTGCGAAAAATTTGTGCCTGATTTTGCTTAGATTGTCAAGCCGCTACAGCAGATGGTAAAGCAAAATGCACTATTCAAGTGGACTAAAATTGAGAAGAGCGCATTCAGAAAAATCAAAACTACTGTTACACATGCACCCTCCCTGAAAAGCCCATATTTGGATAAATACTTTATTTTGTATATCTTTGCATCCGATGATTCGCTAGCAGCTGTGCTTACGCAAAAGGAAGATGGGGGGATGAATTCCCAATATTTTTCATGAGCACTGGTCTGCAAGGGGCCGAATTAAATTACCCAGCCATTGATAAACAAGCTTACGTAGTATTCAAAGCAGTGAAGCAATTCAGGCCTTATATTTTAAAAAATAAAACCAAGGTAATCGTCCCCTACCCAGTTGTAAGATCCCTTCTTATACAGAAAGAGTTAGGAGAAAGAAGGGGCAACTGGGTAACAACTCTTCAAGAGTATGACCTTGAATTCAAGCCAGCCTCTATAGTTAAAGGACAAGGGTTGTGCAAATTGATGACTGAAAATGGGAATAATGAAGAACACGCTTGGGAGGATGAAGCCGAATTACATGTAATGGAATTATGTCCTTTGTTTATAGCTCCCGAGTCTTGGTATAGAGACCTCGTGCATTACCTGCAGACAGGGTTGTTGCCAGAACATTGGAATTCTAAGCAAAGAAGAGTGGTGCATCTCAAATCGGCATCCTATCAAATTGTTGAAGGAATATTGTTCAGGAAAAACTATGACGGAGTTCTCCTGAGATGCTTAGAGAAAGAAGATGTGAAGAAAGTAATGACAGATTTGCATGACGAGCCTGCTGGGGGACATTATTCAGGAGATACTACAACTCACAAAATCCTCAGGGAAGGTTACTATTGGCCTATGCTCTTCAAATATGCACACGCACATGTTAGGAAGTGTGATATCTGCCAAAGGTGTGGTGGGAGACAACCTAAAGCAGCGTATCTTGGAAAACTGAAGTTATATATCAGCAGTGTTAGCCTTTGATATTATGCTCGACATTGTTACTCTAATTTCTATACATTGTTAGCTTTCTATAACAGAGAAAATATGAAGGATAAGTGTTCTATGTAATGTGTTCTGATGAAGATAAAGCATCTTAGTTTCCTTATTGAAAATGATAGGTTATGCTAAATACATAGATTCATTTAGTGGAGCTTTCAAAAGATAGGCATTTTGGCTAAATATACAAAGGATCATTTGCAATTTGTACAACTTGGGATTATAATTCATTGATATATTATTCATTTCTTCGTTGATGTGATGTCAATGCTTGTTATATCAAGTTGGTTTGGATTTCTTTGCTTGTAAACTACTTTGATCTTGATTTATTTATCCAATATGTTGCAATACTTATTCTCTTTGGGTTTCAAGATTAGCTTCATTTACCAATGTCAATTTAACTTTGACATAATTCTCATATACATTGCATAGAAAAGTGATAATAGAAAGACTTGAGGTCTACATAAAGTTGGACTTTTTCTTTCAATATAAAAATTTTCATGATATGAAATGTGTCTCACATTAAAGTGATTTGCATGAATTGAACACAATAATGACCTCAATTGTCTAGTGGAGGCTAAGATCGAGCATAATGTCTGATTTTATTATTTATCAATTTGTCAAGATTCAGGTCCCCACATGTCCGTTGGACCATTAAGGGACGAGATAACAAGTGGAGTCCCCACTTGCCTTGAATTTAGTCAGTGCAGTTGTGTTTCATTGACACCTTGTAGTTGTGACTCGTGAGTCTACATGTTCTATTGTTGATGATGTGTTTCATGATATTTCACTAATGTTGTTGTTCCTCTATTTTTACAATATTTTAGAAAACAGTGAAAGATTCGCTATTTTTTACAATTTTTTT
The DNA here is from genome assembly GCA_001517045.1 of Pseudotsuga menziesii. Lineage (NCBI taxonomy): Eukaryota > Viridiplantae > Streptophyta > Pinopsida > Pinales > Pinaceae > Pseudotsuga > Pseudotsuga menziesii. The sequence goes on from LPNX010293317.1 coordinate 323,333, forward strand.
ATAATGAAGTGAAATATTCGCCAATATTTTACAACATTATATAATAAAATGAAAGATTCACCAGTATTTTACAACATTATATAATAAAAAGAAATATTCGCCAAATTGTTTATATATACATATTATATTATTGATAAAATCGCCTTCAAATTTTCCTATATATCGAAGAGATTCTCCCATTTTTTATACATATAAATCTACGGGGGGTTCTTAAAATCATCCCTGGTTGGCGATCATGTGTCTTTTAAAGTGAAACCAAAAAAGAGTACTTTAAACTTGGGCAATTGTTTTAAATTTGTAGCTAGATATTGTGGTCCCTTTGAGATTTTGGGAAAGATAGGATTAGTTGATTATGGATTATCTTTTCCTCCTAGCATAAAAGTGCATAATGAGTTTCATGTCTCTTTGTTGAAAAAGTATGTGCATGATCCTAGGCATATAATTGACTTGAAAATGATACATGTAAATTGTAGAGTAAATCCTTTTGTTTTACATTAGATGATGATGCATATGCTATGATTCATTGTTGCTTACATTATTTTGATACTGACATACTATCCTTGTTGTCATGTTGGTATATATATGATTTCATGTCGACATGTATACATGATGTTGATTATGTTTTCTATATATATTTGATATGACTAGGTGGATCCAGAAGGAGAATTTTTGGTAGAGCCTATTTCCATTATAGGCAAGAAGAACATGTTCCTCAAGAATAGAGAAATCCATGAGGTTAAGGTTCAGTGGAGCCACTATAATACTGAGAATGTGATTTGGGAATTGGAATATGCAATGAGGGAGGAATACCCTCATTTGTTTTGAGACTTTGTGGCATGTATGTGTATGCATCAAGGACGAGGCATGTTTTAAGGGAGGAGGGATATAATACCCTATGATTTAGCCACTGGACATATTATTATTGTTGTTATGTTGGACATAGTGGCACAAGGTTCCTAGAATATGGTTTGCACATTATTACTATTTTTATTATGTTGAACTTATAAAATAATTAATAAAAGAAAAAAACCTGACGACCAATTCCATGAAAGAGAGTATGAGGAACCATGATGTTAGGAGAAAGGGGTTGTGGAAAAATATTTACCTATGTGTGTTGAGCCTACGTTGATGTCATACTTTCCATTGGATTGTGGTTGGACTAATTTCTTGAGAGAATTTGTGGTTGAATACGCCCTTACTTGTGGCATCATGGTTCCAGCTTGGGGGTGACAATTTCAAAGTGAGTTTTGGCTTGCATTGTGACTACGGTTGGGTGGAATGTGGCACATTCGATTCCAATTGTGTATTTGGAAAAGATAAGTTATCTATCTCATGTTTATTTAATATATTTAAATCTTATATTATATATTTATGTATGCACATGAAATTTTTGATGAAACATATGATATATTTGTGGAAGAAACCTCTCATGGAAGTCAATCTACTTATGCAAGCAAAATTTATGAAGGAATTGGAAACTAGTTTTTGGGATTCTATGCACAAATTGTTTGAGGAAATTATTCTTCAGATACTCTTCTATGGAAATGATATTTATACCCTTTATAATTATATATGTGTATTTTTATGGTACAGTATCCTCATAATGGTTTATGACACATCTCTTTGATGCTTCTACCTTTTATTCGAAAACTAGTTTTTTTATTGGATTGTTTTGCATAGTTTGGAGACTTGGTACATGAAGTGTTGCAACTGAAAATTCCATAGTTTCCTATTTTCCTTTCAGAAACCATAGCTTGAGATTCCTTGGAAATGTTTTTCCATCCCTAGGAAGGGCGGCACTTTTTTCCAGTTCTGACAAAGTGCCTATGGTGCTCTATCTAGTGGAGTAAAAGGAACACTTCTCCTAGTTGAGAAAAAATCACCAACGCTCTTCCTTGTGAAAGCTTCGGTGGAGGAAGTTCCTACTAGCTAGGGAGAGGTGGCATTCACCTTCCTCACCTGTTGGGATCAACTCCTATCCACTTCCTATGTGAATCTCATGAAATCTAGCCTATAAATGAATCCTTCATGGAGTGAGTGAGGGAGGCCAAAGAAACAACCCCGATGTTGTTGGATTGAGATCTGAGTTAGAGGAAAGATAGAGTGATCTTATGTGTGAAGAGATTGTTGTAGGTGTGGAGGATTGTAGATCCGTTTTAGAGGATAAATCCATCAACATCAAGGCTTGGACGTTGTACTTTAGTCTCTCTCATTATTAATATAAAAGTGTTCCCCTTTCCCATATTTAATGTGTTTTAATTATAGTTAAATATTGTTAGACTCCTTGATCACTGACATAGGTAATTGATTTGTCATGATGCTCTCACTTTGTGTTTTTTTCTTTTGATCTATTTTGCAGGTATTGAACATTGCAAGGACTTTCAAAACAAGGACAAAAGGACTTAGGTCTAAGGTATGATTTTGGTTTCATGTTATTCAAATTGATTATCTAGGGGAAGGATATGATGCTGTTCTATTTTATTCTACACTTGTGCTTTGTAGGGTAGAGGAACAACTCTTGTCTGCAAGAGGTGTAAAATTACTGATAACAAAATTATCTAATCTGCTGGGGATACCTTAATCCAGTCATATCTGGGGTAGATCTAGTCAGATCGGGTGCATATCTAGTTAGATCTACGATTGTTGATAACAATCTCAGCTATGAAGTTCACATTCTCTTCCTTTAGTCATTTTAGCTTATAAGTTAAGCGATCTATCTTACTGTTCTCATTATTGCCTCTGTTAAAAAGTTGTGTTTACTCCTTACAATCCAACTCATCCCAATTTTTTGGTTTCTCCTGTAGATCTTTATTTTTTCCATCTATTGATCCGCCGATGCACTTAACTATGTTTGACAGAGCGTCGATACCTTAAAGGTGCCTTCTTCCATCTAGTGATAAGCACTGACAAAACCTTTCTACAGTTGACACAGAGCGTCGATGGCACCCTACTACAGTGGACAAAAAACATCATCCCTACTACAGTGATCTGGTGCAGCTTTCCTCTGTACGTCGAGGTAGGCCCTTTGAACTGCCTGCTTTTTGATATTTTATGTTTTTTTATCTCTCTGAAGGATTCCAACGTGATTTGCTTGAGTTCTCTGATCGATTTATTCTTGTGGTTTTGATAAACTGATTCTCATTTGTTGAGCTCATTTTCAAGACATTTACCTTCTTTATTTAGTAAAAAAATCATTGTGAAAGGAATTGTGTTAAAGACAGTCTTGTATTTTTTTTATTTTTGTGTGCTCTGATCTTTGAAAAGGTTTACATTGAAAAAGAAAGCCATAGCCTCTCATTTATTTAGTTTGTTTTAAACTACTTTGTGTCTTTTATGTTTCAGAAACTTCAATTGAAAATACAAAAAGAAAGCAGCTAGTTTGTCGTGTTTATGCTTAGGAAAGGTTTGTTTTTTCAGTTGCACGAGCGAGTTAGAAATATAGGTATTTTTGGTGCTTTGGAGAAAAGTTAATTTTAGAAAATATTAGAGGCTTTTCTTTCTTTTCTTGTTTCAAAAATTTAGAACTCTTATTGGTTAAATATTTGTGTTTGAAGAATCCTTTTAGAGTTTATTGTTATGTCTTGCATTTGAATTGTTGAAAGTGGCATTTGAATTGGTGTGTTCTTGGAAGAAAAGAAATGGTATTTTCGCTACCCTAGCTAGTTTTCATTAAAAGAAAAATAAGTGCATCACATATAGAGTAAATTTCCATTTTGGAGACAACACCTCACAAACATTCACTAATCATTCAGATAAAATAAACGATAGTTTTAGGATAAAATTTTATAGAAATTTGAGTGATAGGGTAGAGACGTGTTCTGACATCTTTAAACATAGGAGTTGTCATTTCATGCCTGCATCACAATTCGGGGTCTGCATGGTTCCTCCACGTACCGTCAGTATATAGAACGACCTTTCACATACCCTTGAGGTATATAGAAAGGTACTTCACGTACTTGATTGTATATCGGAGGGCCCCTTTTGAATGATTTTGTATTAGACAACACTAATACGAATTTGAGCTCCCATGTACCTTGCGTATATTGGGAGACCCTACCAGGATTCCTTAACATTTTGAGAAAATTCCTTTGGCCATCTTGTTGGAGCAATACACCAAGAACAACACTCAGGGAGCTACTATGCACGTGTCTTCCAAGTAGTCGGGTATTTACGTGACGGACGATTGATCCTCCTCACCACATTTTAATGTTGGACCCTGCAGTATATCGCGAGTTACAACAACTCGAAAATCCTAGTGACAAATCGGCTACCTTCAACCCATCCTATCATTTAAGTCTGCTTGCAGCCTTTAGCTTGCATAGGTCTATTTTTGTGTGTCTTTTTCTGTTTTGACCTAGGGTAGAAAACTTCAGCCATCACCCTGGTTGATCAATTTGCGAGGCGATCTCATAGACTGCAGGGTTTACCACCTGACTCTCCTCCTACCACGGAAGGACATGAAGGTGAAACCATGGAACAACCAAATTCTTTTGATGCTCGTATAGAAAATACTTCAGCTACTAAAACCAGAGAAGATTTCTCTGTTATAACAATCCTTTGGTCCAACTGCCTCCTACAACTGACAAAACCTTTCATTTCCCAATGGAAGGTCAACCTGACACATCCGATTGGACTGTCAATCACCCACCAGATAAAAACATAGAAGCAAAGTATGGCCCAAATGCTCCTTTTTGGAGAACATCTCTAGGACAAACTATTGTTGAGTACAAAACTACTACAACTGAACCAAAGCCATCTATATTGTCTCCTTTAAGGAAACTCTTAGAGAATGCTCCGTCAAATGAACGATTTCTCTGAGGCTCTATTAAGTGTTTGCATCAACGCGCAGAACAATTTAAAAATATGATAAATTGAGGAGGAGAATCATTTCCCCTCTTCATAGTCCTTTAAGAACAACACCACCTGGGTATCATGCCCTATCACCAACTCAAGTAGCTCTTCTTCCAGGGTCACCAACCCAAAATTTGGTTACCCATAACACATTTCACACCCCACCTCCTAGTCAAAATCCAATCCAAACCCCCTCTCCCAGTCAAGATTCCCCATATGTCTCAACTCCTTTGATAGTTTCTAGAACTGGGGGGCATTCCCCGGTACAAGTTACGTCATCTACCAGAGGACCCATTTCTAGCATGTGGAAAAAATTACCAGTGGGACCACCAACAGTGAACATTCCTCTTCCTAACACTACTATGGTTGTACCTCCCACCAGCGAGGGAGGACCCTCATGGGTCCAACCTGTCATTACTCCACTTTCTTGGGGATATACCTATCCTGAAACATAGTCACCCATGGTTAATCAGGATTATCAACCGGCACCGTCAGCGGTAGTCTATCCTGGAATGCCTTACCCTGGGAATTTTTTTGTACCTTGGGGACAACCAAATTGGTTTAGTGTCCAATCTTATGTAGGGATTTTGTAAACACTGCTGGGGGTATGGTGGTCCACCCAAAGGCCCATCACCTAGAGGGCCCCCGAGAGGACCCTGAGGACCTGAAGGACCTAGAGGATCTAGAGGATCCAGAGGACTTGGTGGACCATTTGGAGGACCCCCACTTGGGGGCCCACCATCTGGAGGACCCCCACCCGAAGGACCACCATCTGGAGGCCCACTAGCCAGAGGACCACCGCCCGAAGGACCATCTTATGGAGGCCCACCACCTCCCGGAGGACCACCACCGTCACCACCACCTAGAGTCCCCCCTCCCTCGGGTGGCCCACCACCTAGTGGACCTTCGAGTAACCAAAAACCTAATCAACTGGCCTCGAGGGCATCATCCATGCTGGTTTATCAATCTGCCTATGGTCCTACTGGTCCGCATATGCCATACGAATATTACCAGTATCCTCAACCCAATCAACAATTGCCATTTTGGATACATTAGATCTTTCAAATCTATCACATCTATCCATATTGATAAATGATCCAATTCATCATGACCCCTCCTCGCTAGCCCTTCCAGTCAAATTACCTTTGGATATACCAAATTTTGATGGAAAAACCGATGAATACCCTAAGGACCATGTGATGACTTTTCTGCTATGAGGTTCATTAAATTTCTGATGGATGGCTCAATATGTATATGACTATTTCAAAGAACCCTCATAGGAATTGTTGCAAAATGGTATATAGAGATACCAAAGCACTCTTTCTGGGATTTCAATGCTTTAGCAATGACATTCTTAAATCACTTTCAGTTACCAATCCGGTAGGAAACATGTACATACTTGTTGAACTCGCTTCATCAACCCATATATCTGAACACATACATGAATGGAGGAGAAGAGGTAGGTTAATTAAGGCTCCCATTATTGATCAGTTACTTTTTGATTGGTTCACAAAGTCTTTACTCCCACCCATTGCTAGAGATGTTTCCATGGTAGGCATTGTTATAGAGGAGCAAGCTATTAGCCATGCTTAGTACTTAGACTTGGTTTACTCCCAGCCAGGTACTTTGTATGACTTAATTTCCCATGTTCCTTATCCCACAATTGATCCATCAAGAACCGCAACTGAACCACCTGCTGATGGCATCCCTGGTTTAGTTCAAACTCAAACGACGACAAAATCTACCAAAAATCAAACTCAACCCATCGCACCAATAATCCAACCAACACCACCATCCAAAACTGCACCTTCTCCTATTGCTTCTATCGAGGTAAATGCGGTCCAATCCATTGAATCTTTGGGTGGAAAAAATAAAGGAAAGAATAAATTGAAAAAACCAGATAATCAACAGGAAGGTAATAATTCACCCAATCCTGATGCCGATTCGAAAGGTAAAATATCTCTGCTTAATTTGTGGAGGTTATCATTTCACCAAAGAATGTCCTCATCGTGAGGAAGTTAATAAGTTTTTGAAAGGTTCACCCACCCTTGTAGTTCTCAAAGACCCTTTCCCCATCCAAAAAAAATGATTTATCATCAATATTTAAAGGTGCCTTCTTCCATCTGGTGATAAGCACCGACAAAACCTTTCTACAGTTGACATAGAGCGTCGATGGCACCCTACTACAGTGGACAAAAAGCATCATCCCCACTACAGTGATCTGGTGCAGCTTTCCTCTATACGCCGAGGTAGGCCCTTTGAACTGCCTGCTTTTTGATATTTTATGTTTTTTTATCTCTCTGAAGGATTCCAATGTGATTTTCTTGAGTTCTCTGATCGATTTATTCTGGTGTTTTTGATAAACTGATTCTCATTTGTTGAGCTCATTTTCAAGACATTTACCTTCTTTATTTAGTAAAAAAATCATTGTGAAAGGAATTGTGTTAAAGACAGTCTTGTATTTTTTTTTTTTTGTGTGTGCTCTGATCTTTGAAAAGGTTTATACTGAAAAAGAAAGCCATAGCCTCTCATTTATTTAGTTTTTTTTAAACTGCTTTGTGTCTTTTATGTTTCAGAAACTTCAATTGAAAATACAAAAAGAAAGCAGCTAGTTTGTCATGTTTATGCTTAGGAAAGGTTTGTTTTTTCAGTTGCACGAGCGAGTTAGACATATAGGTATTTTTGGTGCTTTGGAGAAAAGTTAATTTTGGAAAATATTAGAGGCTTTGATTTCTTTTCTTGTTTCAAAAATTTAGAACTCTTATTGGTTAAATATTTTTGTTTGAAGAATCCTTTTAGAGTTTATTGTTATGTCTTGCATTTGAATTGTTGAAAGTGGCATTTGAATTGGTGTGTTCTTGGAAGAAAAGAAATGGTATTTTCGCTACCCTAGCTAGTTTTCATTAAAAGAAAAATAAGTGCATCACATATAGAGTAAATTTCCATTTTGGAGACAACACCTCACAAACATTCACTAATCATTTAGATAAAATAAATGATAGTTTTAGGCTAAAATTTTATAGAAATTTGAGTGATAGGGTAGAGACCTGTACTGACATCTTTAAACATAGGAGTTTTCATTTCATGCCTGCATCGCAATTCGGGGTCTGCGTGGTTCCTCCACGTACCGTTAGTATATAGAACAACCTTTCACATACCCTTGAGGTATATAGAAAGGTACTTCACGTACTTGATTGTATATCGGAGGGCCCCTTTCGAATGATTGTGTATTAGACAACACTAATACGAATTTGAGCTCCCATATACCTTGCGTATATTGGGAGACCCTACTAGGATTCCTTAACCTTTTGAGAAAATTACTTTGGCCATCTTGTTGGAGCAATACACCAAGAACAACACTCAGGGAGCTACTATGCACGTGTTGTCCAAGTAGTCGACTATTTAGGTGACGGACGATTGATCCTCCTCACCACATTTTAATGTTGGACCCTGCAGTATATCGTGAGTTACGACAACTCAAAAATCCTAGTGACAGACTGGCTACCTTCAACCCATCCTATCATTTAAGTCTGCTTGCAGCCTTTAGCTTGCATAGGTCTATTTTTGTGTGTCTTTTTCTGTTTTGACCTAGGGTAGAAAACTTCAGCCATCACCCTGGTTGATCAATTTGTGAGGCGATCTCATAGACTGCAGGGTTTACCACCTGACTCTCCTCCTACCACGGAAGGACATGAAGGTGACACCATGGAACAACCAAATTCTTCTGATGCTCGTATAGAAAATACTTCAGCTACTGAAACAAGAGAATATTTCTCTGTTATAACAATCCTTTGGACCAACTGCCTCCTACAGCTCACACAACCTTTCATTTCCTAATGGAAGGTCAAATTGACACATCCGATTGGACTGTCAATCACCCACCGGATAAAACTATAGAAGCAAAGTATGGCCCAAATGCTCCTTTTTGGAGAACATCTCTAAGACAAACTATTGTTGAGTATAGAACTACTGCAACTGAACCAAAGCCATCTATACTGTCTCCTTTAAGGAAACTCTTAGAGAATGCTCCGTCAAATGAACAATTTCTATGCGGCTCTATTAAGTGTTTGCATCAATGCGCAGAACAATTTAAAAATATGATAAATTGAGGAGGAGAATCATTTCCCCTCTTCCTAGTCCTTTAATAACAACACCACCTGGGTATCATGCCCTATCACCAACTCAAGTAGCTCTTCTTCCAGAGTCACCAACCCAAAATTTGGTTACCCATAACACATTTCACACCCCACCTACTAGTCAAAATCCAATCCAAACCCCCTCTCCCAGTCAATATTCCCCATCTGTCTCAACTCCTCTGATAGTTTCTACAACTGGGGGCCATTCCCTGGTACAAGTTACGTCATCTACCAGAGGACCCATTTCTAGCATGGGGAAAAAATTACCAGTGGGACCACCAATAGTGAACATTCCTCTTCCTAACACTACTGTGGTTGTACCTCCCACCAGCCAGGGAGGACCCTCATGGGTCCAACCTGTCGTTACTCCACTTTCTTGGGGATATACCTATCCTGAAACATACTCACCCATGGTTAATCAGGATTATCAACCGGCACCGTCAGCGGTAGTCTATCCTAGAATTCCTTACCCTGGGAATTTTTTTGTACCTTGGGGACAACTGAATTGGTTTAATGTCCAATCCTATGTAGGGGATTTTGTAAACACTGCTAGGGGGTATGGTGGTCCACCCAAAATCTCATCACCTGGAGGGCCCCCGAGAGGACCCTGAGGACCTGAAGGACCTAGAGGATATAGAGGATCTAGAGGACCTGGTGGACCATTTGGAGGACCCCCACTTGGAGGCCCACCATTTGGAGGGCCCCCACTTGGAGGCCCACCATCTGGATGACCCCCACCCGAAGGACTACCAGCCAGAGGACCACCGCTCGAAGTACCATCTTATGGAGGCCCACCACCTAGAGGACCCCCACCTAGAGGACCACCACCACCACCTCCCGGAGGAACACCACCATCACCACCACCTAGAGTCCCCCCTCCCTCGGGTGGCACACCACCTGGTGGACCTTCGAGTAACCAACAACCTAATCAACCGGCCTCGGGGGCATCATTCATGCTAGTTTATCAATCTGCCTATGGTCCTACTGGTCCGCATATGCCATACGAATATTACCAGTATCCTCAACCCAATCAACAATTGCCATTTTGGATACATTAGATATTCCAGATCTATCACATCTATCCAGATTGATAAATGATCCAATTCATCATGACCCCTCCTGGCTAGCCCTTCTAGTCAAATTACCTTATGATATACCAAATTTTGATGGAAAAACCGGTGAATACCCTAAGGACCATGTGATGACTTTTCTGCTATGAGGTTCATTAAATTTCTGATGGATGGCTCAATATGTATATGACTATTTCAAAGAACCCTCATAGGAATTGCTGCAAAATGGTATATAGAGATACCAAAGCACTCTTTCTGGGATTTCAATGCTTTAGCAATGGCATTCTTAACTCACTTTCAGTTACCAATCCGGTATGAAACATGTACATACTTGTTGAACTCGCTTCATCAACCCATATATCTGAACACATACATGAATGGAAAAGAAGACGTAGTTTAATTAAGGCTCCCATTATTGATCAGTTACTTTTTGATTGGTTCACAAAGTCTTTACTCCCACCCATTGCTAGAGATGTTTCCATGGGAGGCATTGTTACAGAGGAGCAAGCTATTAGCCGTGCTTAGTACTTAGACTTGGTTTACTCCCAGCCAGGTACTTTGTATGACTTAATTCCCCATGCTCCTTATCCCACAACTGGTCCATCAAGAACCACAACTGAACCACCTGCTGATGGCATCCTTGGTTTAGTTCAAACTCAAACGACGACAAAATCTACCAAAAATCAAACTCAACCCATCGCACCAGTAATCCAACCAACACCACCATCCAAAACTTCACCTTATCCTATTGCTTCTGTCGAGGTAAATGCGGTCCAATCCATTGAATCTTTGGGTGGAAAAAATAAAGGAAAGAATAAATCGAAAAAAACAGATAATCAACAGGAAGGTAATAATTCACCCAATCCCGATGCCGATTCGAAAGGCAAAATATCTCTGCTTAATTTGTGGAGGTGATCATTTTGACCAAAGAATGTCCTCATCATGAGGAAGTTAATAAGTTTTTGAAAGGTTCACCCACCCTTGCAATTCTCAAAGACCCTTTCCCCATCCAAAAAAAATGATTTATCATCAATATTTGCATGGGCCTTCTTCATCGATTGATGAAGTTAAAATGATGTCTAGTGAAACGATTAATCTAATTACAAGAGCACATAGTTATGACCGTCCTCCAGATAATAAACCCGATGAAGTTCCATCCAATAAACCCTTAGCTTCCACACCTCCTCTTAGTAATGATATTCATATTGAAAAACCTATTCTCGAGGCAATATTTCACCCACCCAAGAGTACGCTTCGTAATTCCATTATTAATCCTAACGCATGTTCTTCCCAATACTATAACATTGTAGAAGATTTTTTTTTGGAACCATGTGCTATGTCGACCCTAGAATTACTCCAAACTTGTCCCACCCAACGCAAATTTTTTCTAACAGCACTTGGAGCTATCGATCCTCAGAATAGTAACATCATTTCTTTCAAACTAGATGACTTTAAAACGAGGTTCTCACATCAGTTGGATTTCCAGGTAACCACCAAAATTGTCGGAAAGAGTATCTGTCATACTTTTTTGGATGAGGGAGCCTCTACTTCGGTCAAGTCTCTATGTTGTTGGAGAGCCATTGGTTCTCCTGAGATTAATCATTCACCTACCACACTCAAGGCCTTTGATGGTCGCGGATTTCAACCCTATGGATTACTGCCTGCCATCTAGATTGAACTAAGGGGGAAATCGGTCTCCGTCCACGTTGAATTCATTGAAGATCCTTTGTACTACAACCTACTCCTAGTTCATAAATAGTTTTATGCTATGCAAGTTGTAGCATCGACCATTTTTTGGATCATCCAGTTCCCATTCCAAGGAAGGATTGCTACCATCGATCAGTTAGATTTCATCACTCCTAATGTTATTTCAAATGAGACAAACAATGTCCCACTTCTGACTACCCCACCGCATAATATTGGAGTAGGTCTTATTAAACACTATTCACTCATGGGAGTCTTTCCATTGTCAAATCCTCCTCCTCCTTCACAGACTAAATCCATAAACATGATTTCTAGCTCTATCATCGACAAAGGTAAATCTATTATTGAATCTGCATCACTTAGTTCTTTTGAATAAGTATACAATGCAATACAGTCCACCAACAACCCTACCATCAATGACCATTTGTTGGTGGCCTCATATTTTTATCACGTGGAATATTGGCTAGACATCCCCCCCATCTCTAGATTATTTGTCACATACACTTCATACAGATGAATCCATTATGGAAGTTATGTCACTAGAGGAGATTCCTTGGAAAGACCATCATCAACGATCTTCTTTCCTTTCCCCTTGCCATGTGGTAGAAGAGCATTTTGCATCAGCGGTTTCATCTGATCTAGTCACGGAACCTTAGTCTCCAATCCTCACTCGTGATGTCGAGTCTAAGGGAAATATATGCAATATTACAAAAAATATGCATGTAGATATATCAGTGAATCCAGGTATTTCAGAGCATATTCAAATTGGCCAGAACTCTTCACCTTCTGAGGTTCAACTATATACGACCTTATTTAAGGAGTTTCACGATGACTTTTCTTGGACATACAAAGAAATTCCAGGGATTGATCCCTCCCTTGTTGTTCACGAGACCAAAACCTACCCTGGTGCCAAGCCATTTATCCAAAAATTACACCAGGTACATCCACGAAAAGAAACAGCCATTAAGGAGGAAGTTGAAAAACTTCTAAGGGTCGGTTTCATTTACCCTATGCCTTTAACTGAATGGGTGTCCAACATAGTTCCTGTGAATAAAAAGAATGGTATTATTAGGGTTTGTATTGACTTTAGGGACCTGAATCAAGTTTTTCCAAAAGACAATGTCCCCACTCCCTATATCAATCAAATAATCAATAACTATGCCGGAAGCGTCATCTTTTCATTTATGGATGGATTTTCCATCTATAATAAGATTGATATTTTCCCGTTAGACCAACATAAGACAACCTTTATTTTCCCATGGGGGACCTTTGACTACCGGAAATTACATTAGAGGAAATTTGAGGTCTAAAATGGGCCTCCTAAGGAAAATAATAAAATAATAGTTAAAATAATAAAATAATATTTATTAATTTTGGAGGAAGAAAGACAAAAACTAGTTTTTTTGTTCGTGTTTTCAACATATATCCCTGTGTTTTTACTCAAATTTCGATCAGGAGGGATTGTTGGATGCATAATTTAATTCTACATCCAACGAGTACCCACACTGATACTTTTGACAGACCCCGCTACTCCAAAATAAATAAATACCTAAAAAAATGTGATGATGATGTCATCATCACATTTTTTTAGGTATTTATTTATTTTCGGGTAGTGGGGTTTGTCAAAAGTATGCAGTGTGGGTACTCATTGGATTTGAAATTAAATTCTACATCCAACGAGCCCTCCCGATCGAAATTTGAGTAAAAACACAAGGATATATGCTGAAAATACGAGAAAAAAAAACTAGTTTTTTCAATGACAAATATGTCAATTCAACCATTATGGTTGACTCATTTTATTGAAATTATATTGGTTCTTGAATTCCAACTCACAAGAATTTATTGTTGGCTCATTTTCTTATAAGGCCCATTTTAGACCCCAAATCTCCTCTAATGCCTTTTGGCCTGAAAAATGCTGGCACTACATTTCTATGCACCATGTCATATGATTTTCATGATATTAAACACATTGTGGAACCCTATCTCGATGACCTGCCTTCTCATTCTAAGCAGCGTGACCTTCATGTCGATCATTTGAGAGATATTTTTCTTAGATGTTGTCATTTCAATATTCGTTTGAAGCCCCACAAATGTGTTTTCTATATCGAAACTAGCCAATTGCTTGGTTTCATCATGTCGAAGGATGGCATTTGTATTGATCCTTTCAAAATCAAAGCCATCTTGGACCTACCCGCTCCCGTGAATGTCACAAAACCCCAAATTTTGCAAGGGAAGGAAAACTTTCTACGTCGTTTTGTCTATAACTACGCAGAAAGGACACATGGTTTCATGCGATTACTTAAAAAGGATACACCTTTTGTCTGGGATGACTTCGTGCAGCACGCATTTGACAATCTCAAACATGCTCTCACCCATGCACCTGTGTTGCAACCACCTGACTATACTAAATATTATTCTTTATATGTGGCTACATCCTTGTCAACTATATACATGGTCCTAGTTCAAACAGACGAACATGACCTAGAACATGTGATCTACTATGCTAGTAAGAGTCTTCTAGAATTTGAAACCCAATACTCCCATGTGGAGAAACTAGCTTTGGCCATGGTCATCACGGTCCAGGAGTTTCATCACTATATATTGCTTCAAACTACTGCTGTTTATGTTGACTCTAAACCCATGTACTACATTTTGACACGTCAAGTACTTGGGGGAAAATACTCATGATGGATCATTATTCTCCAGGAATTTGAGTTGGAGTTTTCTAAAGCCACTTCCAAGAAGTCCCTTGTTTTTACTGATCTTATATGTGACCTTCCCCATACTACAGAGGAAATAAAGCCCATCGATTCATTACCCGATCAATTGTTGTTTCTCATTAGTACAACTGATCCATGGTATGGAGATGTTATTCTTTATCTCCAAACTTTATGTTTTCATCCCGCCACTACTCGCGATGAACGTCGTCGTATCTACCACTAGGCTAAATACTATCTCATTCTAAATGATACCTTATATTGTCATGGCATTGATTCTATATTACGACGTTGTATTACACATGAAGAGGCTGAAATCATTTTAAATGATTGCCACACTGGAGCTTGAGGCAGTCATCTCTTTGGGTTGGATACTGCCCAGAAAATCTTGTGCGTGGGGTATTTATAGCCTTCTATTTTCAAGGATTGTATTGAAACTGTCAAGAAATTCCCTCCTTGTCAAATATTCACAATAAAGAAGTGCACCCATCTAGCTCTGCTCCATCCTGTCATAGTAGTTGGCCCTTTTGCGAAATGGGGCATAGAATTCGTGCATTGTAGACCTACCTCAACTAGGGGGAATGGCTACATTATTGTGGCTATGGACTATTTCACTAAATGGTCTGAGGCTATGCCCACATATGCCGAAGATGGGGAAACTTACAGTTGTGTTGTTCTTATTTAACCACATCATTGCTAGGTTCAATATTCCTAGGGCCATTGTGACCGACCATGGGTCACACTTCTAGAAAAAAATGATGGTAGAACTTAGTGCAAAGTTAGGGTTTCTCCAAGACAACTCTACACCTTACTACCCTCAGGCCAATGGCTAGGTTGAAGTGATAAATAAAGTGTTGAAAACCATTTTTCAATGAATCGTAGGGAAAGCCATATCAAACTGGCACTTGCAACTATTTTCTACGCTTTGGGCCTATAGGACCACTATAAAGACTTCCACTGGTTTCACACCTTTTCAACTAGTATATGGATTGCAATCAACTCTCCCGATAGAATGCGAGATTCCTTCTCTAAAGCTTGTTGTGGAACTTTTTCCCAACACCACTATAGAAGAGGAAGGATTTCTGTATCTAAATAAGCTCGATGAAACTCATCGTGATGCTGCCTTAGAAAATGAGGCACACAAACGGTGGATGAAATCCCAATATGACATAACCATTCACCCTCTCTCTTTCAATGAAGGAGATATGGTCTTGACTTATGACCACAAGCATGATAAGCTGGGGGAAAGGAAATTTGAATCTATGTGGCATGGGCCTTACATTATCAGTAGCGTCTTGGAAAAGGGTGCATATGAGTTAGTAGACTATGATGGGATACCCCTGGGTGAGCCCCGTAATGGTATCTACCTTAAAATATACGATGCCTAGGTCATCTAGCATATGTTATTTGTAAATACTATTTATAGATTGCTGCATGTATTGATTTGAAAGTGTGGTTTTTGTGTGATTTAAGATGTGTTTCACAAATCCTACTTATGTATGTCCTATGTCTAATGGACAGATGACCACTTTTACTCGATTCGTGGACAATGCTAATCATTACACTTTTAAATCTTGCATCAGTAGCCTGGATACTGTACTCTCCTACAAGTGATATGGTGAGTTCAGGGGGAGTTTGTTTAGGTCCCTCCACCAATAATCTCACAGAGTATCATGCGGTAATTGGATTGTTGATGGAAGCCCTAGCTAATGATGTAAGGGAGATTAGGGTTTACCTAGATTCGGAACTAGTTTTTCAACAGCTTAACCAAGTCTACACCATTTGAAATCCCCTACTCCTTCGTACATTCCGAAGGGTTAGAATTTTGGAAATGTCTTTTAAAAAAGTCACGCATCAACATCTTCTGAGACATTTCCTTAGCTAATTATGTCTTAGATTGGTATATTGCTCATAATTAAAACTCCATTGTAACATAAAAACATACATGTAAATTCATAAGTAGGAATACATTTCACACATCACATTTTTTGCGCACACAATGTAAATAAAATTTTTCATATACATATAAAATTGTAAAACTAAGATACAAAATTGGGCTGAAGCCTCAAGCTTTCAGTGCCCTCAAAGTGCAGGACTGTTATAGTTCAAAATATACATATATAGGGAAAAATTAGAAGCCTCGAAAGATTTTAGTATGAATACATATACAAAAATTGGAAAGTCTCTATAGACTAGTCATCATCACGATGATGATCATGATAGCATATAATGGCTTGAGCCACTATGTGGAGTAGGCCGGCAAGTCGTCCTGAGACTCCCACAATATGACGCTGGTAGCATCTGGGTAGGTCATCAGTGGTATCATAAAGAATCCCTACAGTCAAATTCTCTAGGTTCTCCTCTAGATATCCAAGCTCCTCATCTACCTCAGAGTGATAAGCCACCATATCTCTAACTCCATCTCACCTATAAATAGGCAACATCCCAGCTGGAAGGACAGGTCCAATGTCTGCGTAAACCATTTTTCACTTGTCTTAGCATTACAAAATAAAAATTAAATAAATGGAAAAATTAAAAACATGATGGATAGTTATTTCTTCCCTTTCTCATCCCACTCCTCTCCCTTAGGCAGTGGAAGTTCTGGGTCCTCACGGAATTCTTCCTCCTCATAGGCATAATGCTCGATCATGAGTAGCTAGCCTCTCAACCATCAAAAGAAGGATGACACGTAGACAAATTTGGGACCCCCGCCGCCATGACAGGCCATAACATAAACCCATCTGAGCATCCTAGGATCCTCAGGATCTAGTATACTCACAGTCACCTAGGGCCTCATGTCGGGCACTGTCTGCAGGATGAAAGACATTACCACAAATCCATATCCAAACTATTTGAGAGTTCCCTACTTTATCTTGTTTGGCTGATCCTTCAGGCTAACTAACATGCCCTCACACCAGTTAAAAAATGTAGGCTCCATACACTCTAGGGCATACAACATATGTGCCCTAGTATTCAGGTGAGAGGATCTAGTTCCGGCCACCTTTCCGATGGTATAAACTACCATCCTCAAAGGATGGTCCACTATCTGCTGGATATGAAGCTTCCAGGATTGGGCATGCATCCCCAGTGTGCAATATCGATCAATTATATCATCCAAGGAAAGTTCACCACCCCGTGGGCCGCATAGAACCACTTGTCTCCCTCTCCGAGACAAACTAGTCAACAAGTATATGTCCTCAATGTCTATAATCAGGATGTGAGTCTCGACCATCAAAATGGTACTACTCGAGGTCCCACATGTCAATGATATACTCCAAAAGATGGATGTAGGCATTCATGCCTGGTACCCTGAAATATTTTAGTAACCCACAGTTCTGTAGGGCCTCTATGGTAGCTGGGTCACTAACAAATTAGAAGTCTGTTGTTTCATGCTTACGCTCTTTCCATATGAACATGGTGTGGATGTTGTTTTGCACCTGCAAGACATCAAAAAACATGCATTAGAAACCATTTCATGGGAAAAAGGAACATAGAAAAATGATGTTTTTCACTAGAGGAGAAGATAAAAAAGTGATTTTTGAGAGATGGGGGGCATATTTTTTGCAAAAACCTAGGTGTGGTGCCTTTTTCTTTCATGGATAGAGCGTCCAACGCTTCTGCTGGTTGCAAACAAAGAGCCTATGGTGCCTCTGTCTCAACACTATAGAGTGCCGAGTCATAGCTCTCCTATCGACTGTGGATAGAGCACCTACAATGCACATGTCCTAGCATGACAGAGCACCATGGCACTCACGCTTGGAAAAAAATGCCGCTGCCACAGTGCATGTTTTGGGTTTCCAAAATGCCCTAAAGACCTCACCTCTGGTAAAAAAACCTTCTATCTCCATTTTAAAAACAAAAAACTACCATGGGCATGAAAAATAATGGTTAAGATACTTACTCTTCCAAGCAATTTGAGAAACAATGGACAAAAGCACTCACAATCACCAATGGAAGCTCTCCCCTTTTCACTCCAACTCCCAACTCTCCAAATGGTAAAAACTTTTACTATTACCTTCTATTTATAGTAATTTTGGGACTTTTTGTTATTTTTTAATTCCAAAGTTACTTTAATAAAGTGGGTTTTATTATTTGTTTATATAGTTTTAATGGAGTTGGATTTAATGTGTTTTTGAGCTTCCAGGTCAAAATTTGGATCATGGCTATAAACTTAGCTCTTTTTGTCTTTTTCAAGCTTAGAGTGGCAATGAAAAAGTACCGAGCGTCTTTGTACACTTTTCACATGCTCGTTAAACCACCAGTAAAAGAGTGTTGAGTCCACTTTTTCTCTTTTTTCAGACTCGTAAAAACTGGATTATGAAAAAGGAAACCTGTTATGGAGTTATATTTAAGCTCTTTTCAGTCTCCTTAAAAACACAAAAAGATTGCCAAGTGAACTTGTTACGTTCACGCTTGTAAAAGTATCAGAATGGTCGACTAGTCGGTGGTAGGTTATCTCTTTTTCGGACCGACTAGGTCTATTTACGGAAAAGGACCTTTTGGAGTCTCCTTTTGTCTTCGTTCAGACTCTCTAAACATGAACGATACTGAGTTCACTTTCACCAGAATCATAAAATCAAACGATGAAAGAACCTATCTAGGAACGAACCCCTCCTTTCTCAGGTTTGTAAAATATGTGAGAATGGACTCATCGCTTGATGAGCTACAACGATTGTTTGTTACCCTCTTTCGACTCATAAAAACGAAAAGAGGAACTGATCTATTAAGATGAGGAAAATAAGGGAAAGGGGAATGTTTTTCATTTGTATTTATGGCAGTTTATAGTCCATCTTTGAACATGGCACCTGTCTGCATTTGCATATCTGAACAGTTGGGTATTCATCTTGTCTTCGAGTCGATCCACTTTTGTGACTCACCTAACTCCTTTGAGTCAATTCAAAAAATGCTCTATCATATTCCTTTCATTACACCTAGTTTTAGTCTTGTAAATTCAATGTTTCCAAGTCATTTGTAGTGTTGCAAATTTTTTAAAGGATGTCTCTTCCAAAAAATAACTCATCAGTAACTCCACCTATTCATAACGTCAGTCATGTCTGAGTCAGTTCCATCACTTCAAATCAACTCGTGTTCTATGTTTCGTGTCATTGATGGGGGAATCATCATGGCCCTCCTTTGATGAGTCTATTCCCGTTGACTTCAACTCATTATCCAAGAATTAAGCGTAGAAACCTAGTCAAGTACCTTGAAGCTTGCATGCCTCAATGACAGGTTTCCTCGCTTTCAAAAGTAGGTTTTCATCAATGGTCTTTGATTGAAAGATTCTATTAAGTGTTTTACTTCAAAACATATATTCACACTTAGGAGAATGTATTGATATACCTTGGGGATCATTGACATTAATGATGATTTCCCTCTTACTTGTTAACAGTATACATCAATGACTGGTAATCAAGTGGTTTATGCCATGTTCGATGTCAAAACCTCTATTCACATGGTTAGGATTGTATCGGTTGGGATTGGAATGAAGAACCTGAGCGATTAGGATTCATCACTATGGTTTCCTATCCTCAGGTTTCATTTGGAGATTAGCTAGAGTCTTGACACGGATCCACATTGTATGCTTGGTGGTTGTGTTTAGTATTTGAGGTCGGGTAACATGGATCTACCTTGTATTTTCTGTAGCCATGTTCTGCCTCCTACATCAGTTCTTCATGGATCTATAATGTATTTTTAGTAGCCATGGCATGGTCATCATCATGGATTTGCAATGTATTGGTCTGCAACCATGATTAAGTTGGATAAGTTAGTTACTAGTCCTATGTGAGTTATGAGCTCATCTCTCATTGCCTCTATACCAGATTGATATTTTGCAAACCATTTCACATGATCACTTCCTTCTAGCCTCATACTTTGGGGGCATTTTGTTGCACCTGAAAATTCCATAGTTTCCTGTTTTCCTTTTAGAAATCCTAGCCTATGATTCCTTGGAAAAAAATTTCCATCCCTAAGAAGGGCGGCGCTTTTTCCTAGTTCTGACAGAGCGTCGACAATGCTCTGTCCAGTGGAGTAAAAGGTGCTGACTCCTCTTGGTATTTTGGTAGTAGGCACCGATGACACTTCTCCTAGTTGAGAAAAAAGCGTTGGCACTCTTTTTCCTGAAACCAAGTGCGCTAATCAACCAAAAATATGAAAAAAGAAAGTTCTAGAAGCTTCCTTGTGAAAGCTTCCACGGAGGCAGTTCCTACTAGCTAGGGAGAGGTGCCATTCTCCTTCCTCGCCTGTTGGGATGACCTCCTATCCACTTCCTAAGTGAATTTCATGAAATATGACCTATAAATCAAGCCTTCATGGAGTGAGTGAGGGAGGCCAAAGAAAGCACCCTTATGTTGTTGGATTGAGATCTGAGTTAGAGGCAAGATAGAGTGAGCTTGTATGTGAAGAGATTGTTGTAGGTGTGGAGGATTGTAGATCTGTTGCAGAGGATAAAGCCATCAACATCAAGGCTTGGTTGTAATTTAATCTCTCTCATTATTAATACAAAAGTGTTCCCATTTCCCGTATTTATTGTGTTTTAATTGCAGTTAAATATTGTTAGACTCCTTGATCACCGTCATAGGTAATTGATTTGTCATGATGTTGTCACTTTGTGTTTTTGTCTTTTGATCAATTTTGCAGGTATTGAACATTGCAAGTACTTCTGGAACAAGGAAAAAAGGACTTAGTTCTGAGGTATGATTTTGGTTTCATGTTATTCAAATTGATTATCTAGGGGAAGGATATGATGCTGTGCTCTTTTGTTCTACACTTGTGCTTTGCAGGGTAGAGGAACAACTCTTGTCCGCAATAGGTGTAAAATTCCTGATAACATGAAGTGTTTGTAAAAATAACTAAGAATTATTTTTATGCTTATGTATTATTTATACACTTGAAATTTGTTTTATAATGTGAGGGGAAATATTATTTATAGTGTTTTGGAAATGTCTACTGAAATTCTAGATCATTTTCCAATTTCTAGCTCCTTCAATGGAATTGTTTTGAGTAGATTTGTGAATTTGCATATGAAGTGTTTGATGAAATGTTAGAATGAGATACAAATATGTTATGAATGATAAAATATTTTATTTATATTTTGAATGGAATTTGAATGATTCTATGAGTTGTGTATTTAATTATTCTAGTGTTCCTAGAATTACTAGTCAATTCCGATGAGTATAATTAACTAGTTTTACGAGTTATTTAATGGACCATACATGGATGGATAGCTAAAACCATATGAATTTAGGTGACCCCTACTAATCTATACATTATCTACAGTATTCATACATTTCTCTTTATTTAACATTTAGAAAATTAAATTGGAAATTAGGTACATTGCGATGAATATTGATAACTAGTTGTGTGTTGAAATCTTTGGTTTTCGTAAAAGAAAAATGCTACAACAGTTATATGTTTCTAACATGTTTTTTTTTATGTGTACAATTATCAGGTGTTATCCTTTATTTATGGATGCATTTCATTTTGGTTCAATTATTTAGACTCAATTCCTTGTAGTGAATTCTAACTAATTTCATTGAAATTGATGGAAAAGATGACCTTATGTGCAATTGGAATGATCTAAAAATAAACCTTTAGTTGGATGTAGGTGCTCAATTAAATATTATGTTAATGTCTGTAGGATTTATTTTTGGTTTAATGGCATGATTACAAGTTGATTTTGTGCAAGAGTAGTTGCTTATATTGGGAAACTAGTTAACTAGTCTTATGGACGCTCTTTCGCAATTATCATCATTAATTATTGTAATTTTGGTAATTAGGAATTATTTACATGTAATTATATCTTATTAATCCATTTGGATTGATAATTTATGGTTATTTGTTAAACAAGTGTATTTGTGATAAGTGTCATAATTTGCGCACTAATTGTGGTTGTGTTGTAATTAACACCTTAATTACTAGTTAACTACGAACGAGAATAATTAGACTTTAAAAGTGGTCATCATATATGATATGGATTGGATTGAAGTTTTGATGATGTTATATGATGTTAATAAACTTTCTCAGCCCTTGGATTGTTTGTTAGAATAGTTATTGAATTTATTTTAATTTATTGGTAATTAAAGGGATTTTATGGAGATTAAATCAGGAAAAACGAAAATTAAATATTTGTTTGACTTATTCTAAAATTATCTAATTATACCTAGAGAGATAATTATATGTCCCTAAGACCATTTTATAGCCCCCAGGGACATTACAATTGTGATTTGAAACATTACAAAATCCACTAATGTGTTTGTAGCATCTGTTGCAATACCTAAACGAATAGTCTTAAAGAGAATTACAAACAAAAATTTTGAAATATATAATAACCCTAACTATTCCTATCCCCATAGCCCGATGAGAATTTAATTTTATCCATATTATTGTGTAAGAAAACCATGGACATGGATGCTAACAAAGCTTTGATTATGAAAGTTCTACTACAAGGAAATGCCCCTGTAGAGAAGGTTATAGGGAAGGCTTTTAGTATTACAAGATTGGAAAAAAATGTTAAAAAAACTCCTCTAAAACCTCCACTAATGGTAGTGGATGTTTTAACAAAGGTCATAACAGATAAATTTCATAACTAAAAAAAACTCCACGGCTAGATGTTTTAGTGGATGTTTTTTTATCGGTGCATTTTGTTTAAAATAGATGCACCAGTGTGTTTCATAACAAAATGTACCAGTGGCGTACAATGTAAAGTATCTACACTAGTGCATTCAAACATAAAGAGCACTAGAAATAACATAATTTTAACTTCGTACCGGTGCTCATGTATCGATTATGTGCATCGGGGATTTCTTACATAATAAATGAACCTATGCGATATGTCACATTGTACACATCATACATAATTTATTTTTATCTTTGTCGAAATGGTTGATTGATATGAGCACACTAGTGCATATAAACCAATGATACGTTCCAGTATGTATAAAATAATGATATGCACCAGTGCATATAAACCAATGATATGCATCAGTGTGAAAACAAATGAAAATGCATGGGTGACTCTGTCTAGCAAGTGAGAATATTTATTTTAAAATTCAATTGTGTGTTAATTTACATAACCTCACCAGTGAAACTAATTAAGGTAGATGCACTCATGCATCATCAATTACCAAAATCACTACATATGATTCTTCGAAAAATGGTTACTAACATTGTTGTCAAATATATCAATTTTAATGATTGCATTTGTGTTTAATTTAACAAAGCTTAGAATCTTCAAGATTTTGGTTGAACCTCACTATGAAAGAAGTTTGAAGAAGGAAGAATAAATTCAGTACAATGATAAAAAACTCATGGTGAAAATTGAACAACTAAGAGACAAAAATTGGCCAGCATAACATTAATCTCATTATCATTAAGATATGTCTAATACAATGATGATACAAATAAGAAAATTTGAATCCACTAGGTGTGATTCCAATTCCATGACTTGGAATGACTCCACAAATCACTAAATGTGGGAAAATCACCACTGGAGACTCACTAGAGCAACTCCACACAACTCAATCAGTTCACAATCAATTAACTAGCCAAGGTAGGTGAGAAAAGGCTCCTAACCTTGTTAAATCATGCAAAATGGCTCTAGGATAACTAAATATGAACTGAATGATTCCCATCGGAGCATAACTCAACACAAACTAGGGTGAACTCATGGTGGGACTCCCAAGAATAAGTGTGGGTTCCTAAATTATAGGTATTTTTCTCTAGAGCTCTTAAAATCATGCAAACTAGTGCATCAAGTGGTAGGGGGGACCTACGTGAGTTACCCATGGCACTAGCAAAGTGGAAACATACTCCTAAGCTAGAAAATGACATTTAGACTATGGTGGTCAAGGGAGGATTATAATTAATCCTAATAGCCCCCCTTAATCCAAACTTGGACAACCTGGTCTACGAAAACCAAGAAAAAAGGTCACCCATATAATGTAATGCAAAAAAAATTAACTACTCAATAAATTGAGGAAATGAAGAAAACCTCATGGAAGCTGCCCCCCCCCCCCCCCCCCCCCCCCCCCCCCCCCCCCCCNTAACTTATGAAAATTTTATGCAGTCTGCATCTATGTGTAGAAAGAATGCAGTGTGATAGTCCTTACGTGCACTAGTTCCCTGGTACAGTGAATGTGATCCTCTCCACCTTCTTCCAATATGATGCCATATAGGAGAAGAAATGTTGTTTCTTTTGTAGCCAAACTTGCATCTTTCAAACCTCTTTAATAGTATGGAAGAATTCAACTTGGGATTCCATGCCTTGGGGGATTATATGAGCCCATATAATGGATTCCTCAACTTGCATGTTAAGAGAAAATCATCAGTTTACCCCTTAGGATTTTCCATGTAGATTTCTTATTTTGGTTTAGCATGTAGAAAGTTACTTTTGTCTCTTCTTTATGGTGTAAGAGACACATGATTCAATGTCTCATTATTCTTTAGTGACTCATATTCCTTGTCCATGGCTTCATGTATTAGTGAATCATGGCAAGACACTCTGTAAAACTATTGATCATACCTCACCATCATGTAGCATCTCTCTAGGAGTTGTAGCACATCTCTAGGAGAATTGCATTTGCTTGACATAGCACAAGGTTCTCATATTGAAATGGAGATCTGGTTCTCCTCTTCTCAGATGAATCTCCAGCCATGTTCCCAATAGCCTCAATGACTTTTTGAGCCCATTTAGGCCTAAGATTGGGAGTAGTGGATGGATCTCAATCTGGATTTCTTTGAACTTAATCTTCAATACCAATATCTGATTCAATTTGGTCCTCTTCTTCAACTTTTGAATCTGAAACATCAATTGAAACATCATCATATGTAAATGGTTTAGGTAGAATTATTTTTATCTTCCCTTTTAAATAATTGTTGAGATTTCACTGGATCTAAGTATGGAAAAATGTGAGAACTCATATGCCTTGGAGGCATGGCTTGCAACACCTTTCAATATCATCTTCCCAATAGAGATATCTAAGATCTCGACTAATTCAATATCAAATACAACTCACTTTGGTGATCCTGTATGCGTAATTTGATATACATAAAACACATTTCCTGCTAAAGAGGGCACATATAAGACATTTTTTAACACACCATGCTCTAATTTTATTGTACCCTTCCCTTTAGCTTGGATTTGAGTGTCATATTCCATGTGAATACTTGGACCATCATTAAGATTTAATGAAGATAATGATTCTTTGGAATAAACCTTGTGGTTGGAAGCTCCTGAATCAATGAGGAAGGCATGAGATTTT
This sequence comes from Pseudotsuga menziesii, assembly GCA_001517045.1. NCBI lineage: Eukaryota > Viridiplantae > Streptophyta > Pinopsida > Pinales > Pinaceae > Pseudotsuga > Pseudotsuga menziesii. The sequence continues at coordinate 349,069 of LPNX010293317.1, forward strand.
GAAAATCCAGGCTTTAGTGCATGGCATCTCTCATGATATTCAGTCTTGTCTCTAGAATAAACCTTCCTTGCGCATTCAGGGTGGGAAATATTATGTTGTTTGAGTCTTGAAATCTGATGTATGGTATTCTTCATGCAAACTTTCTCTGTATGGTTTCCTTTCTTACAGTAGGAGAACTTTCCCTTGTAAAAACTCTAATGTTTGTCCTTCTTAGAGCTCGAGGCTCCATATGATGGATCAATTCTTCCTTTGGTTTGAATTCAGTGTTTCTCTGGTCCTTTCCTTTCTTCCTCCCCTTTTCTTATGCATTATTTGTCTCCTTGGCCAAGACGTCTTGATTTTTGGAGGTTTTGAAGGCTCCGATCTGTATCAGCTTATCTTGTTCCTAAATAAGAGATTATGGGAAGGAATCAAGGGATCAAATTTTCTAGTTTGGATTTGTCATTATCTCTGAGTGAAAGGTGGATATGAACACTAAGAATTCTAGGCCAAGTTTTCTCAAAATAGAGAGCACCAATTGCTCATCCTTCTTATCAATCCCACATAGCTTTCATTGTGTGGGGTTAAATATATGCCAATGGGCCTTAAATTGTCAACCCAGGGAGGTAACTTGTGAGATGCATGTGCAGAACTAAATCCTAGATTACCCTAAACTACTGTCAGCACACACACACCTTAATACAAAAATAAAAATGCAATTTATTCACTCGATTCAACCTTTTCATCTTAAGTAAATATAAAATCTAAATTCAAATTTTCATACTCTTTGCAAAATACACTAACAGAGATAAAAGTGAAATACTCATCCAAACCAGATTCAATCCAATATTAATTCTAAAACACACCTCATCAAAAGTAATGACCCTATGATAATTGTTTAATCTAATCAAACTTGAAAACTAAATTAAATATGCAGAAACTTTACAATGACACATAAATCAGGGTGTGTGACAGAAAGTGAACTGTATAACTCAAAATGCTCTGTTCAGGGTAGAAATTTTATTTTAAAGTTAAATACCTTGAATTACAATCAATGTTTATATGTGAATAAAAGTGCACTTCCTAGTTTAAAAAAAAATGAATCATCGCAACAACATAAATTGAACTTGGATATAAAATTACAGCAAGCTAAATATTGTAACAAAAATATGAAGAAATTATTTTTAACAATTTCTATCAATCCTATCAAATTAAATATTCAATTCATCAAATAAATAGAAAATGAAGGAAAATAAATAATAAAAATTTTTACACTATTAAAGTGTAAAAAGGAAAAGGGCTGATGGTCCTCCTGGTGGATCCTTTCCAACATGAACACAAGTCCTTAGATGACATGCAGAATTAAACTAAATTTAAGAAACATATAACACTATCATAAAATAAATGATCTTAACAAATTACAACAATTTAAACTGTAATCTTATAAAACATTATTTGAAAAATAGAGAACAAATTTGAGTTCAAATTCTGGCTTTGTTATTTATTTCAGTTCAGAAAACAAAACATTGTTCAACCACATTTTTTTCATTAAATATAAAATCATCTATTATAATTCGGGAACTAGAATAGTTAACCCGATTCTACAACAACAATCTCTATCCTTTGTTGATGTATATGTAACTTCGGAATGTATTCTTATATGTATCTTATGTATTGTAACCCGATGTTTATTCCGGGATGTTTCTATTATGTATTTGAGTCATGTGGTCATGCCCCGATGTTTCGATCGAGAGGATTAATAATGTAATCAAGTCATATCAAGTCATTAGGTAAGTCCCCACAGTTTCGGGGCACTTGAGTTATTATACACTAATTAAGGTGTAGGCTCGAGTAGTAATTATTAGGTTGAGCCTACGTGTGAAAAGGAAATTCAAGTGAAGGGATGAATATAAATAGAGAGTGAGTCTCTTTATTTATCACTTGTGAAATACATCACTTTCTCTCCCAAGTGTGGCGCACTACTGGAGAAGGAAATTTTGGGACTAGACAGAAGACAGAAGACTACTGCTATTTTGGGAGATCTCTTACTGTTTTGGTGTTGATTCTATCTTAGAGGAAGTTGCGGGGTTTTCTCCTTTATGGTTTCCCCTAGGAAAACTCTTTGTGTCTCTTGTCTCTTGTGATGTGCTTGTGTTTTATTGCTGTGCTTGTTATTCTCTCAATGAAAAGATCATAAGATCATAATGCTAGCTTAAATGTGATGAAAAACAAACATGGTATCAGAGCTAACCTGAGAAGAAGACATTGTGCAGCTACAGGAACTAGGGCTTCCTATTTTTTGGATCTTCCTCCATATATTTTCAGCAAAAGTATGCTAATATGACTCCCCATTGAAGGGCGCATCTTTCTGTCGAAGCGGAATTTGATTCCGAGCATTTTCAGTCTTCGATGCGGAAATTAGGGATTTCTACAGAAGATGAATTTTTGAGTGAGACCAGCATAGGGTTATTCTCCTCATCAAAACCTAATTTTAGAGACCTGGATCAAGAAATTTTGTTGGGTAAAACTCCAGGAAAGTCAAACCCTAGTTTGACCCTGAGCTAGGAGAAACCCTAAACACTAAAACTGCTACGTTTTGGTACAGTCGCTATATTCTGCGATTGGAGAAGGCTCAGAAGTGGAAAATTGCAGGGGATGAATATAAAATCCTGATGAATCATGTGTCCAAAAATTAGACTCCGATTCGCTGTACTCCAGGAGATATGATCTCTCCAAGTTAGGGTTCCAGCCTCTTCTAGAATTCATCCCTGAACAGGACATCTGGGGAGATATGAAATATATTGAGCTACAGAGGTCCAAATTGAATTCCTGAAGATGTTCTAGAAAGGGAATGGAATTTAATTTCTATGTTCCGAATATCAGACTCAGAAGATGAACCAGTGACATGTGGCATGCCGTACAACTTCGCTATTCTGAACAGTCCTGTAACAGGTCACCTTTGGAAAAGGATCATAAATCCCAAATGGTGAAACCAATTCTGATGAAAATTACGGTGTTGGATCAGGTACATGCTAGGTTACCTCAGTGAGAAATTTCAGACACAGAGGAGTATTAATTTCGGAGGTATCATAGAACCAGTAACAGGAATTTCTGCAAAATAAATTGGAAAATTAGGGCTTCCTGTTCCGGGAGCTTCCCTCCACTGTTTTCAGAAAAGGAGTACATTGGACAGATCCATTTGAAGAGATATATCTGTTTATCCAATCAGATCTAAAAGATTCCAAGTTTTCTAAAATTAGGGTTTCTATGACAAACCCTAGATCAGTGAACTCCGGGACAAGGACGGACACCTCAAATCGGTAAGATCTAATCCTTTGCTATTTCCATTTGAGGTTCTCATTTCAATA
>LPNX010293317.1:360010-371690 GCA_001517045.1 Pseudotsuga menziesii
TCAGGGTGACACATCATATAGTCTTCATCTTCAATCTTCAGGATTCGGCAACAACAACACTTTGACTGACAACATCATCATCAATACTTGTAGTCTTCATCTTCAATCTTCAGTCTTCAACAACAACAACACTTTGACTGAAATCATCATCAACAGTACTTTGACCTTTCAAACAACAGCATCATCATCAGTATCACTTTGACCTTTCGATTAGCAACATCATCATCAGTAGCACTTTGACCTTTCGATCAGCAACATCATCATCAGCAACACTTTTGATATTTTGATCAACATTATCATCATCATACTCTGAACTTGCGATCAGTATGTCATCGTTAGCACACTCTGATATTTCGATCAGTAGCATCATCATCATCACACTCTGATATTTTGATCAGTAACATCATCATCATCACATTCTAATATTTCGATTAGTAACATCATCATCATCACACTCTGATCTTTCGATCAGTAACATCATCATCATCAGCAACAACCTGCAATCCACATCTCAAAGAAAAAAAAGTCTTTGGATCACTTTTGGACTTAAAGTCCAGGGATGATGCAATCACACCACATTCTCAACAATCGAAGTCACTGGATTGATTACGGGATAATAATTCCCTATCACTTTAGGAATAGGTCCAAGGATGATGCAATCCTACCACATTCACGGGGACCGAAATCTCCGAATACATTCTGAACAAAAGTTCAAGGATGATGCAATCCCACCACATTCACGGGGACCGAAGTCTCCAGATACATTTTGAACAGATGTTCAGGGATGATGCAATCCCACCACACTCATGGGGACCAAAGCATCCAGATACATTTTGAACAGATGTTCAGGGATGATGCAATCCCACCACACTCACGGGGACCAAAGCCTCCAGATACATTTTGAACAGAAGTTCAGGGATGATACAATCCCACCACATTCATGAGGACTGAAGCCTCTGGATACATTTTGAACAGAAGTTCGAGGATGATGCAATCCCACCACATTCTCAAGGACCAAAGTCACTGGATCCATTATGGACAGATGTCCCAGGATGATACAATCCCTCTTCATTCTCAAGGACCGAGGTCACCGGATCACTTTAGGGAAAGTTCCCAGGAATGATACAATCCCACTGCGCTCCCCCTTTCGAGGAATGTCTTTCTGAACAACACTAAGCTTATCACAAAAGTATTCAAAATTTACTCAGGACAGAGGATTCGTCAACACATCAGAAACTTGTTCATTAGTACTCACATACTGGAGCTTTATGGCTCCCTTCTGCATCATATCATGAGTGTAGAAGTACCAGATTTCTATGTGCTTTGATCTGTCATGGAACACTGGGTTCTCTGTCATAATTATACAAATTTGGTTATCACATATAATCACGGTAGTATCTAACTCTAGGTTGAATAACCTTGACATCAAATTTCTAAGCCATATGGCTTCACAACTAGAAGAACAAGCTGCTATATATTCTACTATGGCTGTGCTAAGAGAAACACTGGACTGTTTCCTACTAAACCATGAAATCATAGCAGATCCCAGACTATAACATCCACCTGATGTGCTTTTCTTGTCTGGGACACTTCCAGCCCAATCTGCATCCATGTAGCCATACAATCTGTACTCATGGCTTCCATCATAGTATAGACCAAAGTATATAGTCCCTTTCAGATATCTCATCACATGCTTTGTAGCTATTAGGTGAACCCATCTAGCCTTGAACTAGATATTGAATCAAGGTGTTCACAACAAAACAAATGTCTAGTTTGATATTTGTTAAATACATCAACGACCCAATAATCTGTCTGTATTGAGTCACATCCACTAACTCTGATGAGTCATCAGCTAATAACTTCAGGTTGGAATCCATGGGTGTGGCCATGGATTTGCATTCCAACGTATTGAATCTTTTCAATATCTCTATAACATACTTTCCCTAGTTGATAAAGATTCCTTCTAAACTTTTCCATACTTCCAGACCTAGGAAGTAATGCATTAACCCAACGTCTTTCATTTCAAATTCTTCGGCGAGTTTCTTCTTACTTTCCATAATATGTTTCTCATTCCCTGTCATAAATAAATCATCCACATGTAGTAATAGTATGACAGTTTCATCTTTTATAACCTTGAGGTAAAGGTTGGGATCAACTTTACTCTTGGCAAAGCCCATGCTCATCAAGAAACTATCTATCCTTCCATACCAAGCTCGAGGAGCTTGCTTCAGGCCATACAGAGCCTTCTTCAACTTGCATACATGAGTTCGTCTGTCTTCAACTTCAAATCCTTGTGGATGCTATATGTATACTTCTTCTTCAGTCACACCATTCAGGAAGGTTGTCTTCACATCCATCTGGTGTAAGTCCCACTTCATCATGGATGCGAGTGCCACGATAGATCTAATTGAAGTATACTATGCTACAGGTGCAAAAGTGTCTTCATAATCAATTCCTTCTTTCTGAGAGAAACCTCTGGCCACAAATCTTGCTTTATACTTCTCGATGCTTCCGTCAACTACATGTTTTATCTTGTAGATCCATTTGGAGGATACTACACTCTTTCCTTCTGGTTTGGGAACTATATCCCATACATCATTCTTCATTATTGACTGGTATTCTTCAGTCATTGCTTCTACCCATTCTTTCTTCTATACCGTTTCTTCGTAGTTTGTAGGTTCTTGATCTACAAGATCACACATCAAATCTACATAGTTGGAAAAAGTCTTAGGCTTCTTACTTACCCATGTGGAGCCTTCAGGAGCTCCATATCTTTCTTCTTCTTGTATAATCTCTCTTTCCCAAGTAGGCTTTCTCTTTCTTGATATCTCCATCATAGGAGGTTCTTGTGGTTCTGCCATGTCATGTTCTTCAGGAGCATCATTTTCATGGAGACATGTAGTTTCTTCATTTCTGGGAGGTGCCTCTTCCTCATACACTTCTTCATGTTGGCACTTCTTGGATCTCTTGAGGGCTGCCTCTTCATTGAATGTTACATCTTGACTGATTTCCATGTGATGGAATCCAAGAATGTAAATTCTGAATGCTTTGGATACTTCACAATATCCAACAAATGTCCCCTTCTTTCTGGAAGGGTCTAACTTGGTTCTTTTCTCTTTTCCATATATATTGGACAACCAAAAAAATTTGAGGTGACTTACCTTAGGATTCTTTTCCATGAACATCTCTTCTAGAGTCTTGAATCCAAGAGCACTATGAGATATTCTATTCTGTACATACACAACAGTTCTTGCTGCTTCTTCCCATAGATGCATTGGAAGATCTTGATCATATATCATTGTCTTCACTGCCTCCATGATGGTTATGTTATTTCTTTCTGCAACCCCATTCTGTTGAGGATTGTAGGGATTAGTTAGTTCCCTCTTGATTCTAGCGTCTTTGCAAAAGGATTCAAACTCTTTTGAGGTATACTCTTCACCATTGTGTGATCAGAGTGTCTTTATTTTCTTGTCTAAAAGATTCTCTATCAAGGCTTTGAATTCCTTGAATTTCTCAAACACTTCACTTTTTGCTTTCAAGAAGTATATCCAAATCTTTCTTGAATAGTCATCAATAAGTGTAATATAATATTCAAAGCCACTCAGGGATGTGGAAGACATTGGACCACACACATCTGAATGAATCAATTCCAGCATACCTTTTGTTTTTGTTTCGTTTTTTGGAAATGGATTCTTGATATTCTTTCCTTTTGCACATCCTTTACAAATGCCTTCATGTTTGATGTTCATTTCTAGTAACCTCGTCACTACTTTGTTCACATGAGGTAGAGACTTGTAATTAGTGTGGGAAATCCTTCTATTCCATAGTTCACTAGGGTCAGTGGACTCATGAAAAAATGCTATTTCTGAGTGCCCCTTGAGTTTATACAAGCCTCCTTCTTCTTCACCAATGATGACTGCATCTTCAATATTCTTTCCTTTGGGCCACATGAGTGCTTGACCATCTATGAAATTTTTTTGAATCCTTTCTTATCTAAAGCTAAGATAGAAAGTAAATTATTCTTCAGGCTAGGTACATATAATACATCTTTCATCTTTAGGGGATTACCTGAATCAAGTTTGTAGCTTGCTTCACCAACTCCTTTGATCGGATATTGATAGTCATATCCTAGGGATACTTTCTGAGGAGAGTTATTTTTCTTCAAGTTTGGACAATGTTTTCTTTTGTCCCATCATGTGCTTTGAAGCACCACTATCAAAATGCCAAGTGTCTTCTCCAAGTGTTACAGACTTAGAGAGAGCAAAGAATAGTACATACTCTTCTACATCTTCTTCTTTTGCTTGCTTTCTTGGAGGTCCTTCCTCTTCTTCTTCTTCTTCATCCTCATCTTCAACTAGATGAGCATGGTGTCTTTTGTTGTTGTTGATCCTCTTCTTATATTCTTTTTTCTTCATAGGACAATTTTTGTCAATGTGTCCTATCTTGTCACAATGGAAACATTGAAAACCAGAGTAGTCCTTATTTGATATACTTTCTCTTGATCTTTGGAATCTTCTGGGAGGTTGATGCTCCTTGTAGTTTCCCTTCTTGAATATGGGTTGATTTCTTCTTCTCTTGGTATGAGTGGCTAGGGCTTGATCATCCTATTTTAGTAAGGCTTCTCTATTTTCCACTCTAGTATCCTCTTGAATGTAGTCTTCCCATACCACATCAAACTTCATGCTTTCCTTCCAGGCACACATCATTTGAATGAATAATTCCTAGGGTCTAGTGAGACCATTGAGAGTAGTCATAACCATATCATCTTCATCAAGTTTGTCTCCAATAGATTCCAATTGTTCTTTGATCTGAGAAACCCTTGTGAAGTAGTCTTGGATGGATTCTCCATGCCTCATCTTGGTGCTCTTCATTTCAGCTCTTAGGTTCATATTTCTATTGATGTTTCTTCCCTCATAGATTTTGGATAGGGCATCATACATTTCTTTTGGAGTCTTCTTGGATGAAACTTGAGGGATCAAGTGATCCTTGATAGAGTCAACAATAATCCTTTTTTCCCTAATCATATCCTTCTTGTGCTTCTCCTTGGCTTCAAATTCTTCAGGTTCTGCAACTTGCTCTTCGATATACTTATCAAGATCATTCTCTTGGAGAATGAGACCAATCCTGTATTTCCATGCTCAGAAATTATCTATGCCTTCTCTCTTGTCCTCAAGCTTAGTGCTTAGGGATATCTTGTCAGAAAATCACAAAAAATTGAAATTCCATGGAATGAGAAACTAAAATTACCAGGAGATGCACTTGAATAAGGTGAGTTGACTCAGTGTGCTTGGTTTCTGGAGATCTCAAGTCTTCACCTTCCAAATCAGACTTGCAAGATTCAACTTCTGCAGCTTCTAGTTGTTTTATGGTTCAACAGTTTTTTGGTGCAGCTGTCAAACTAGGGTTTTACTTTTTCAGAGACTCACTCACCCAAAAACCTCGATTCCATGCTCAATAGATGCACTCTGGGAGGGCGTAACTTTCTATGCAAACAGTTTTTTGAAAATCAAAAAATTTCCTGAAACCCTAATTTCTTTCGAGGAGAGAGAGAGAGGGCTATTTCACCTTGTGAAAACTATCCTATTCATGCTAGCTCTGATACCATGTGAAAATTCCATATGCTAAGATAGATCATTAGCATTTAATTTCAATTTCATAACAAAATCATATAAACAGGATCACTGAAAGAAACAGTATCACAAGAACAACACAGATTTATCCTGGGAAAACCCTCAAGGGAAAAACCCAGCAAAAGCTTCCTCAATATAGATGCCCCAAAAAGGCTAAAGGTAAAACCAAAAGACTGGTCCTCCTCCTTCTCCAGCTACTTCTCTCTCTCTCACTAATGCGCTACACAAGTGAGTGTGTGTGTTCCAAATGACGAGCGCCACACCTCTATTTATATTCTTTCGTTCACTTGATAATTAACTCAGTTATGTAGGCTCGAGTAATCCTAATTTAATCTTGTAGGCTTGAGTAACCACAATTGGGGTACTAATGACCCGACTTACAATTTGAGGGGACTTCCTCATGACTCTTATTAGTTCTCCTGATTAGAAACATCGGGGTATAAAGAAAGACAAGTGATACTCCTGATAGGACCATCAGGGACCACAAAATATATATATAGAATATTCTTCGAAGTTACAATATTTCAATAGATCATTGTTGTGCAACACAATCTGCATATCATCCATCCAATCAACATAGTTGAAGGGTGTGAGGATCCTAGGTGTCAAGGCTGTTTAATTCTCCATCTTGCAGCTTCAAGGGAAACACAATTATTTTGAATTCTTCATTTTACCTGCAAAAGACACTTCAATTCAAAGGAAACCTAATTCAATCACTCTCTACTTCGACATGTGCACATTATTAGGGTGCTTCACACCTAGATAGACTTATCTAGACAAAATAGAGAGAGAGAGAGCTAGAGATACCATGAATTATGTGGAACCTAGTTGCATCTGGTGCATTAATGGAAGTTTTCTAGTATTGAAGTTGGCATGGTTACCTTATCTGATATCATGTTTAATTTAACAAATCTTAGGATCTTCAGGTTTCTAGTTGAACCTTACTGCGAAAGAAGTTTGAGGAAGGAAGAAGAAATTCAGAACAATGATCAAACAATTATGGTGAAATTTGAACAACCAAGAGACACAAATTGATCAGCATAACATTATTCTAATTATCATTAATTTATGTGTAATATAATGATGATACAAAAAAAAGGAAATTTGAATCCACTAGGTGTGATTCGAATTGAATGACTTGGACTGACTCCAAATATCAGTAACTGTGGGAATATCACTACTAGAGACTCACTAGTGTAACTTCGGACAAATGAATTAGTTCACAATTAGCTAATTGACCAAGGTAGGTGAACAAAGGTGCATAACCTCCTTAAATCATGAAAAGTTGCACTATTCTAACTGAATATGAACTAACTGATTCCCATAGGAGCATAACTCAACATAGACTAGGGTGAACTGATGGTGGGACTCCCAAGACTCAGTGTAGGTTCCTAAATTATAGGTATTGGCCTCAAGACCACCTAAACTCATGCAAACTGGTGCATCAAGTGGTAGGTGGGACCCAGATGAGTTCCCTATGGCACTAGTGAAGTGGAAACATACTCCTAATCTAGGAAATTCCATTTAGATTATGGTGGTCAAGTAAGGATTATAATTAATCCTAATCGTCTGTGAATTTTATTAGTGTCTGGGGAGATGCACCATAATGACATTAATTATCAAAATCATCGCATATGATTCTTTGAATAGAGGATACTACCATTGTAGTGGTAATATATATATATTACATTATTTATTTCAAATCTAAAGTATTCTTTATAGTACTATTCATTTCAATTTTGATTATTGGGTTTGTTTGGATTAATTTCTTACATCATAGATGCAAACATCTATTGCAATATTTAATCATCCATATATTTAATTACCAATATACCATTTCACATGTAACATTTGACAATAACATTGAAGAATTCAATTGAATAAAAACGTTTATTTTATTATACATCAATAACACTACCTTTGTGATACAAAATAGGACAACACAGAGATAACAATAATCAAAATGTCAACGATTATTTTAAACAATGGTATTACCTTTATAGAGAGGGTGACGATGGAATCACGGAGGTATTCAAAGGGCTATGACAAGAATTTTTGTTGCACACAACACTGTGCACAGTGTCGAGCAACCTAAATGCAGATAAGTTATTATCAACACACAGAGCTTATGAAATTCATTGTCAACCCAGGGAAGTCTTTTGTTTCAAAGGGTAAGTGCACAATATATGCTAAACACCAAACCATTGTAGTGAATATTGTTCTTAACAACTATGTTCATCCTTCAACTTTTTATGATCCCACCAATCTTCTAACTCTACAATTTCAACCTTGTCCTTCTATGCATCAACCAGAAATGAAATCAGCAGTTACTGACAGAAAGGAAATCCTATTCACAGCCCAAATGAAAGGAATTGCCTATTGATCTAATCACACTCGGAATCTGTAATCATAAATTAACTATAATCTAGAAATTCAATTGCGACAGATCAAGCTCAGCTATTATAAGAATTGAATTGCAGAAATAAAGATCAACACTTATAACAATATAGAGTTACAAAGGGTTCGTGGGATATCAACCTGAAACCAGAAGATGAACAGAGCTGTGTACAGCTATTGAATAAATTGCATAAAGACTATCTACTCAGTCAACTGTTACGCTGTGACAGTTATCGATCTTAAGAAATGCAATACTGTAAATCACACATACTACTGCTGCGCACACAGAAAATATGATTAACGAAACATCACACAACCACAAGTTAAAAGATCCTACCTTACTTAGCAATCTTTGCGGAAGGCGGGCCCAGCCTTCACACAGAGACGCTGGATGAACAATGTACAACTCCCTTAAACCAGCAGTACTCCTTGTATTAAAAAGAAAGAATTATTACAGATTGCTCCCACCGTTGATACACTAAATGAATTAACTATTTTTCAACCCCCTGGGTCGAGACATCTTTCTGCATTTATACCTACAAGTGATAACATCCCATCCTATTACAAAGGGCAGCCATGAAGATCTCTGATCTTCAGGCGCCCTGAATAACATTGTTTGTTACAAGACGTGGCATGATACAATTATAGAAAACGCAAGAAGACTGTTGACTGGCCCAGAAGTAGCGATCTTCTCAGATCTCCATAATATTCGAGCAGCTATCCTGAAGATCCCTTGTTCATAGCACATTCTGTTACAGCTGCTCTGACCGGCTCTTGTCTGGAATATCACGTGCCTCAATCGATGATGGACAGGTTGAGGATCCCTTTTGTATCACGACCATCCCTCATCCCTAGACTTGTTCAGCTCCATTCCCCTGTATTCTGCTCATCTCACATTATCTTCATAGATCACACATATTAGCACAATTTCGAGAGATAAATAGCCTTAATTGTCACAAGAATAAACATTAACTAAGGTAAAATAATAATCAGTCTTACCTTGACAAATTAAGGAATAAAGTGAATAAAGTCAGTCTGATTGGCATGCTAAGCAGTGTAAAACAAGGGAAGAAGGGTGATTAAAGATGGTTAAAAAGGGACCAAATTTGGACTCAACATCTCCCCCCAACTACCCTGTTGCATGTCCTCATGCAACCACCTACTTCACTCAGAATCTAAATCCTGCATTGAGCTCTGTTTGTGGAGAGAAGAAAAATTGTAGTGAAACTCAGGTTTCTTATCTGCCTTCAGAAAACCTCTGTGAATAACCCAGAACTGCCAATATTTCTGCTCCTCTGCCCTAGTCATGGAAAAATCCCTGTTGTATGGTTCTACTGGCCACCAAATAAGAGGAAATTTGAATTTTAAACCCAGCCAGTTGACTCCACATTCCTTCATACACCCTACATAACCCTTGACTCTTGAGAGTGCATGTTTAAAATTTTTAAAGCAGTAGGGGTCCCTGCTTTTCAGTGCAGAGGAGGCAGCCTGCCATCTGTGCCGGATGCCATCTAATGCAACCTGCTGCTGCCTAGAAATAGATTTGGTACATGTGGAGATTACCTCCTCCTGCAGTTTCATGATGTGTTGCTCCTGGGAAGGAATGGAAAGAAAACTTTTATACCGAGCCAAGAGAATGCCAGGATTCTGGGGTTCACTACGGATCCATAAATTAGTATAGCCTTCATTGTGGGAAAAGGTCTGAAAAGACCTTTCCCACTGAACATGATTGTTCAAAAAAGAGGCAAATGCTCGTAGCTGAACATCTCTCGCGAATGGAACAGGATTTGAGTGCCGATCCATAGGGCATGCTATCTCGTGCAGGTACAGTTCACATAGCAAGTTCTGCTCTTCAAAGTTACTCCCAAGAAATGTCTCCAAAAAATTTTCCGAGGTTGCAATTTCAAATAACCTTCCCTCCTGTACAGCTTTTAATTTGAACCAGACAAACTGCTTGAAAATAAACACTGGATAAGAGGAAGAAGGATTCCTAGTGCATATGAGTTCTCGGGATAGGTCATACATTTGATCCTTATCCTTCTGCATGGATGAGAATTTCTTCAATTTCCTTATCTCCTACTGCAGCTCCTCTACCTGAACTCTATGGCCCATACGTTCTTCAGCCCCCTGCTCTTCTAGCGCTCTAATAATTCTCTTATGCTCGTCCAACGCAATTGTCTTTTTCTGGTTTTCTTCCACCTGACTTCTCCATTTAATTACTTCCATCCTCAGGGCTGAAACTTCTGCTGTAAGATCTAAAATCTCGTTTTTATAATGTTCTTCCCGTTCTGCATCCAAATCAATAAAATTTTTGGAAGGGAGGAGTATTGTCTCTTGTGAGACAGTGTCTTCCTGCACTTCTTCTATGAGGGTTGCTGGTTCTTATGTGACAGCAACATCTTCTGGATTTTCTTCCATAACTGCGATTGGTGCTTGTTGAGACACTGGTTCTTGTGTAACAGTGTCTTCTCCCTGATCCATCTGCATTTCCAAATATGATTCATGTGCTGCTGGTTCTTGTGTGACAACAACATCTTTCAAGCTCTCATCAGCATCAACCTCCATTGCTTTGAAGGACACTAGTTCTTGTGTGACAGTGTCTTCCTCCTGCATTCCTGGATTCAATTATTGTGTTGCTGGTTCTTGTGTGGCAGCAACACTTTTCAAACTCTCTTCAGGATCCATCTCCATTGCTTTTGGGGACACTGGTTCTTGTGTGGCAGTGTCTTCCTCCTGAATTCCTGGATTCAATTCTTGTGTTGCTGGTTCTTGTGTGGCAGCAACACTTTTAAAACTCTTCTCAGGATCCATCTCCATTGCTTTTGGGGACACTGGTTCTTGTGTGGTAGTGTCTTCCTCCTGCATTCCTGGATTCAATGGTTGTGTTGCTGGTTCTTGTGTAGCAGCAACATCTTCGTTCCCCTGCTCTTGAGATTGGATATCTTCCCCATCATACAGCTCTTCCTTCAGGACCTCAGTGTCACCTGAGGCTATTGTCTGTTCATCCTCACTACACTGTATATCGGGTATGATATCTATCCCTGGATCATCTTCTGTTTGAAATTCAGGAATTCCCAAGGATGTTGGTTCTTGTGTGGCAACATCCTGGATTACCTCTTCATCCTCCTGTGGGTGTAGTTCTTCTCTAAGCTTTGTATCATGGGGACATTCTGGGTTTACAGTATCAAACTCTTCCTTAGGTTCCAGAGTGTCCTCCATTCCAGATTCTTTTCCTCTTTCCACCTGCATTTCTGAAATTCCAGTCCCCTGTTCAGGTTCATCAATGTTCTGCCCTCGCGGCTCAGTTTCTATCATCTCTATATCGTGGGGGCATTCTGGATTCGCAGTGCAATCCTCATTCCCATCATCACTCCTAATTTCATTCTCTACTCCGTGATTAGTAGCAGCCTCAGCAAGGATGATCAAAGATGCTGGTTCTTGTGTTGCAACATCTTCTTCTTCTGCAGGTTCTTCCCTTGTGGATGTAGGCTGTTGTACTGTGCGAATTATGACCCCATGGCCTTTCTTTTTGAAAATTTCCCCACAATTGGGGAAAATTACTTGCTCTTCCTCCTTGTCAGGGTCAATAGATTCTGCTCCCTCGAGGTAGTCTGCCGCCTCCACCAATGTATACATTTTCTTCTCGCCTTGTT
>LPNX010293317.1:372539-409416 GCA_001517045.1 Pseudotsuga menziesii
GGGCGGTTCAAAATTTTTATTCCAAATTGGGGAGGGTGGTGGTTATGAGATTTTAGGTCGCACGGGGGAGGGATTAATTAAGTCATAATGGTAATACGTATTAAGGCACGACTGATATCATTAAACCCAAATTAACACTTAATCATGTAAAAATCAAAGCCATACCTCATGCGACTGTGCATCGAATGACCTGCGGGAAATGATGATCCGTATATTTGCTGATGCTGGAAGGCCGAGCTCGTGTGCAGGAATTAAGTCGATCATAATAATAGCAATTAATGCCATAATGCCATCGCCAGTGAAAACGGAGAAAACATCGCGTCACTGAGGTTGAAATTATGCCAAATTGGCTGGCACGAGCGGAATAAATCAGAGCCATAAGAAATAGCGGAAGCAATTTGCTTTGGTTAACACATGAGTTACTACTGCAAAGAACGGAAGAACAGTCTGTAATGCTAAAAGGTCCGCCAAATAAAGCGGGAGTGAAGTTGCCCATCATGATATCGCGGCCAATTAAAAGATGTTACAGCCGTCAAGGAAGATCACGGTGTCGGGAAAAATCACGGCTGTCAGAATTCACAATGGCTGGGAAAGGATGTTGCGGCCGTGGGAACACGTGGATCGGCCACCGGGAGTGTATGTTCATCCGCCGAGAAACAGAATTTTTGGGCCTTTGGGAAAATATTGCGGCTGTGGGGAAGTTTGTTCAGCCGCTGGGAGTGTTTGTTCAGCCGTCGGGAAAAAGGGTTTTCGGGCCTGTGGAAAAAAAAAAGTTGTGGCTGTGGGAAAGTTTGTTCAGCTGCAGAAGCGTTTGTTCAGCCGTCGGGAAAAAAAAATTTTGGGCCTTTGGAAAAAGGTGGCGGCTGTGGGAAAGTATGTTCAGCTGCGGGAGCGTTTGTTCAGCCGCCGGGAAAAAAGAATTTTCGGGCCTTTGGAAAAAGGTTGCGGCTGTGGGAAAGTATGTTCAGCTGCGGGAGCGTTTGTTCAGCCGCCGAGAGTGTTTATTCTGAGAAAAGGAAAATGTAACACAGGGAACAAAGGAAAACGCTCTATGTGCAGCGGGCCCGCTCTGATCGTTCGCCTGGTACTTCCCTGCAGTTTTATTTCTTAAAAGGAAACAACAACCAAAGAGATCAAATGCAAAAAGAAAAAAAATCAAGAGTTATACGCTACAGTAGAAGAAAAAAACTTATTTATGTACAGTGGTTCAATAGTGCGATTTACAGTTTAAAGGTTGGCAGAGGCAGGGAGAAGTTCCTGCCCTGGTAACAGCTGATACTCTGGGTCGGCAGCAATCTACGAAATGAATGCGTCCTTCGAGATAGGCTTATGTTATAGTCTTAGTCTGTGGCCATTAACAAGTAATGGTATACAATTGTCGTCAATGGTCACCAGACGGACAGTGCCGTTATCAAAAACCCTGTCAACCAAGTATGGACCGAGCCACCGTGTACGCAGTTTCCCTTTAAAATCTCTTTTGAATCTGGAGTCATAAAGTAATGCCCAGTCTCCTTCACTGAAGACCTTCTTTTTAATAAACCGGTCGTGCCAATTAGATCTCTGTTGCTGAAGCAACAAAGTCTTATCTACTGCCGCTAACCGCTTCTCGTCCAGTTCATTCAATTGATTCAGTCTTCACTTCTGCGCTTCTGTTACGTCCAGGTTCATTTCAGTGGCTGTCTTCAAGGTTTTAATCTCGAACTCAATTGGAAAGACAGCACTCTTTTCGTACACCAGATCATATGGGGAGAACCCTGTAGTGTCACGCCAAGTCGTGCGATATGCCCACAGTGCTTCTGGAAGCCTGTCAGCCGAATCCTTTCGATGACTATTTACTGTTTTAGTAAGGATATTTTCAATAACCTTATTGGTGCTTTCCACCTGACCATTAGCCTGGGGGTGATAAGTTGAAGACACCCTGTGCTGCACATGATACTTCCTGAGCAAGGATTCAAATTGGTGTGACATGAATTGCAGACCTCCATCAATAACTATTTCTTTTGGCACCCCAAAACGGGTAAAGATCTCACTGTACAGAAAATCAATTACTGCCTGATCATTAGCCTTAGCCAAAGCTACAGCCTCCACCCACTTGGTCATGTAATCAGTACAAACCAGAATATAGACCTTCTGTTTGGAGGGAGGACTCATAGGGCCAACAAAATCCAGTGCCCATATCTCAAATGGTTCAACTACGAGTTGGGACTGTAGGGGCATCTGATCTGTTCGATTGGGTTGGCCCATCCTTTGGCAACTGTCACAGGACTGGACATACTTCTTGGCATCCCTGAACAGATTCGGCCAGTAATAGCCCATCCGTAGTGCTTTGTGCCCTGTTCTTTTATCTGCAAAGTGGCCTCCACAAGGCCCCTCATGACAGGCTTTTAATATAGAAAATATCTCATCTTCTCTTACACATCTCCTGATCTCAAGATCAGGCCCTATGTAGAAAAGATGGCCATTTAACCAACAAAACCTGGCACTGTGCTGAATAATTTTTCTTTTTTCTCGTTTTGTCATATATGGCGGGAGCTTCCCTGCAACCAAATAGTTAGCAACGTCTGCATACCATGGAGAATGAACTGAAAGTGCAAATAGATGCTCGTCTGGGAAAGAATCCTCAACAGGCAAACTGTCATCGCTGTTAGTAAGACGGGATAAAAATTCAGCAACAACATTTTCCTTCCCAGGTTTATCTATAATAGTAATATCAAATTCTTGTAACAACAAAAGCCATCTGGTCACTCTGGCGTTAGTAACTGGTTTATTCATTAAGTATTTGATGGCAGAGTGGTCAGTGTGCACAAATGTAGGATATCCGGTGATATAATGTCTAAATTTATTGATGGAGTAAACAATAGCAAGGAATTCTTTTTCAGTAACAGTGTAGTTAAGCTCAGCAGGGGCTATATTTTTACTAACATAGTAAATGGCATAAGGTTTTTGGTCCTCCTGCTGTCCTAATACTGCCCCAATGGCAGTGTCAGAGGCATCTGAGGAGATATGGAAGGGCAGGGTCCAATTAGGTCCTCGCAAGATAGGAGCTGTAGACAGCCTTGCTTTAAGTTCATCGAATGCTGTCTGGCATGCTGCATTCCACAAAAACTATGCATCCTTTATTAACAAAGAGAACAGAGGAGAAGCCAGTTTGGAGAAGTTTTCTATGAATCTTCAATAATATCCAGCATGTCCCAGAAAGCTTCTCACCTCTTTCTAAGTTGAAGGAGTAGGTATATTCTGTATTACTTTGATTTTTGCAGGGTCTACCTGTATGCCATTGGCAGAGATAAAATGCCCCAATACCACCCCCTCACTCATCATCATATGGCACTTCTCAGTGCTTAATGAAAGCTGAGCCTGTTTACAGCGAGTTAAAACCTTCTTTAAATTTTCTAGTGCCTCATCGAAATCCCTGCCATAGGGAGTGAAATCATCCATGAATATTTCCATGCTATCATTGACTAATTCAGAGAATATGCCAATCACAGCTCTTTGGAACGTTGCTGGTGCATTGCACAATCCAAATGGAAGTACTTTGTAAGCAAACGTTCCCCAGGGACAGGTGAAGGTGGTTTTATCCTGATCCTCAGGAGCAATTTGGATTTGGTTGTACCCACTGAAACCATCTAGGAAGGAGAAGAACTTCTTCCTTGACAGGGTATCAAGTACCTGGTCGATAAAGGGTAAAGAGAAGTGATCCTTTTGGGTTGCTTTGTTCAATTCCCTGTAATCAACACAGACCCTCCATTTCCCATTTTTCTTGGGTACAATCACGATTGGGGAGACCCACTCACTATCTGAAATAGGGTATATAAACCCTGCTTCCAAAAGTTTCTGGATTTCCTCCTTCACTATATCCCTCAGATTGGGGTTCATGCGTCGTTGGGGTTGACACAAAGGCCGAGAGTCACTTTTGATATAAATGTGATGAGTGCACAGATTAGAGGGGATACCCCTCATATCTGTATACTCCCAGGAAAACGCCTCCTTATATTCTTTCAAGAGGCTGATCAGGCATTTCTGTTCCTCTGAGGAGAGACTAGGATTGATATTCAAAGTCCTTCCAGGTTCTACCTCAATCAGAATGCTCTCTGAATTTTTCACAACCGGGAGTATGTTTGTGCCACCCACCAAGGCTTCTTCCGTATGGTTTTCTTGCTCTTCCTTGCCCAGGGTAGTGTTAAGAATTTGATAGACCTCTCTATTTACTGAAGTGGGTTCACTAATGAAATTGCTAATGGTATCATCTTCTGTCTCATTTTTAAAGGTTAAGGCCTTTCCTATAGTTAATAATGGCTGGACATCCTCCTCCTCCTCTTCCTGCTCTATCCAAAGGGATGTGTCAGCCTCTAGACTTGGCCGAGCTGGAGGATACAGGGTGAGGTTTTTAGTATCCATACCATCAGATATCGTCATAGACCCCGACCGACAGCTGATGTAAGCATCAGCTGTGGCCAACCACGGTCTCCCCAGGATCAATGGGTGTCCCCCTAGCTGCGATTTTGGTTGTAACACCAAAAAGTCAGCTGGGTACTCCCATGAATCTACTGATATAACAAGGTCGTCCAAGATCCCTTCGGGTCTGATGGTGGATCTGTCTGCCAATTCCAAAATGGTAGGGGTCGGTCTAAACTTGGTGAGCCCAAGCTTCTTTACAGTTTCCATGGTTATAACATTGATTGCTGCTCCCAGATCCACTAGGACGTTGGGTATCTGTGTCTGTCCTATCTGTACAGTAACGGTAGGATTACCAGGGTCATCGTATTTAGTCACAGGGGCTTTTCCTGTTATCAAGGCCGATAAGTTTCCTATGACATGAACCATGGGAGGATCCCTGAATTTCCTTTGTGTTCTTCTTGTGCACAGCTCCCGAACTGTTCTAGAGTAAATGGGCACATCTTGAAGCGCTTGAAGGAGGGGAATTTTAACATAAAGGTTTCTTAACTCTCCAAGGAGGTTAAACTAAGGTTGCCCCCCCATTTTTGGTAGCAGTAATCTCTCAGGGTATGGTGGCTGCTTTATTAGATGGGAAGGATGTATCTCTTCAGGTTTATCATTGGATGGTTCAGCTGTCCCTTCTAAGGGATGCCCAGCATCCTCAATGATGGGCCTTGAGTCAAATGGATGCTGTAAGCTCTCCTCTTCTTTATGCTCAAAGGATGAAACATCCTCTGTAATCACAGGTTCTACAATTTTCCCAGATCGTGACTGAATTTCATTACAGGGTACAGGGGAAAGAGAGTAGGCTGGCATGTTGTCAGTCTCCAATTGGTGGAATGCTTTATTGTTTGGGTTAGGATTAGGTTGGGCAGGCAGCTGGGGTCGGATTGGTATATTAGGGACAGAATTGTTTTGCAGCTGCAGCTGTGACTGTGGAGGTAAGTATTGAGGATATGGAGGAATTTGGGGGAATTGAGGGAACTGAGGAGAGTACGATGCTTGTTGAGGTAGAGGTGGTTGAGGAAACTGGTTCCCAGGATGGAAATTCCTCCATCAAGGAGTCCATGACGTAGGTTGGGGTGGTGGCTGTGTCCAAGGATTCCATGAATTATAGTTTTGCATTGCAGGTTGAGAGGAATTCCATTGAGTATAATTCGAAGGGAATTGTGTATTCAAATTTTGCATATTATTCCAATTCCCCATATTATTCAAAAATGGGAGAGAGTCTGGAGACATACCTTGATTCCAAGGCTGCCATGGTTTCTTCTGTGCGATAAAGTAGGATGCTTCCACATGCGGGTTTGATGCCTGTAGGACGACCTTGACTTGAGGAAGTGAAGGGCATTCCTTCATGTCATGGTTCAGCTCACACAGCTGACATACGTTCACTTTGTCAAGCGGGCATTCTCTCAATGGATGATTCTTCCTACATCGGGGGCAGAACACACCCAATGTGACATCCTCTACTACTTGTTTTTGTTTCGCCTTCAGGACATCAATTTCAGAAGAGATGGAGCTCATCATTTCTGTTTTAAAATTTTCAAGTAGATTTCCTATCTCTGCTCAAGTGGCGCCTCTGTTAGATGACTTCTGAGTTCGGTCGAAGACGTCACGTTCCAGCTTTTCTCGTTTATATCGCTTATTATTTCTGGAAGACCCTCTGGAGTATCTTTTGCACAGCTCCACAATTTTGTCGAAAGGTTCCTTGGAGATGTCTCCCTTACCAAGCAGGTTTAACATATCTAGAAAATCATCCCTGATTCCCTGAAGCAAGATTATTTTGAGTACATCCAATCCCATGTTCGTCTGCCCAGCTCTCTGCACATTGTACAGCAGTCTTTCCACGAAGTCTTCCAAACTTTCGTCCTCCTTCTGTACCATTTTAAATAACTCCTCTCTCTTATCCTTGGTATTACAGTATTCCTGATATTTCTCCAGGAACACCTGCTTCATTGCATCCCAATTAGTAACGGTACCTCCCCCAAGGCTCATGAACCAGCGTAATGCATTGTCCTTAAGGGTAGCAGGAAAAAGTTTTAGTTTTTGGGCATCGGTGATATAGTCGTAACTGCGACAAAGAATATCGAACTCGAAAAGGAATTCATCTGGGTCTTCTGCCGCCTTTCCATGAAAACGAGGTAACACCGATGGTGAGATATTCTTCATAGGAGCTGCCCCATCTGGTTGTTGAATAGGAAATTGCAATGTAGCCACTGTTCCCTCTGGCAGGGAGCGATTCTCATGGTGATAGTTTTCTCCCATCACTTCTTCCTCGTCTGCCCTGTGTCTGTTACTCATCTCTTCTTCTGTTTCCTCCTCTTCGTCTCCTCTTATGTTCTTTTCTTCGCTCTTCTTTTGTTCCTCGTTCTTTTCTTCGTTTTTCTCTTGTTCCTCGTTCTTTTCTTCGTTTCTCCACTATCCCAGGAGCTTCTGGTGGTACTGATCCCACTCTTCCTTAGTTACACTCCTCCCGTTAATGTGATAATTCAGACCTCTACCAGCAGGTCCCGTTGTAACAGCTGTGTATTTGTCTCTAGGGATAGCTGAGGACGACGCAGCTGCTCGTGTCTTCTCCACCGTGGATCCCGATGCTAGCGCCCCAGGATCAGCAGGGTTCCTTCTGTTGTGAGTTTCTTGAAGACAGGCTCCAGTGGATGAATCGGTTCTGTCAACAAGGTCGTCAATGAACGTCCTTCTGCCCAATGGTACTCCTCGACCTCGACCCGAGCCACCTACACCGTTAGTATCTTGTGGGGTTTTGGGAGTTGGGAATTGATCACGTTTTACCCTTCTAGTATCCATACAACCCAAATCATTTCATCAAAAAGAATAAAAAGAGACTGACTAGAAAATAATTATCAAATGCAACTACTGATAGTGTTTGATTACCCTTCCCCGGCAACGGCGCCAAAATGTCGAGCACCCTAAATGCAGATAAGTTATTATCAACACACAGAGCTTACGAAATTCATTGTCAACCCAGGGAAGTCTTTTGTTTCAAAGGGTAAGTGCACAATATATGCTAAACACCAAATCATTGTAGTGAATATTGTTCTTAACAACTATGTTCATCCTTCAACTTTGTATGATCCCACCAATCTTCTAACTCTACAATTTCAACCTTGTCCTTCTATGCATCAACCAGAAATGAAATCAACAGTTACTGACATAAAGGAAATCCTATTCACAGCCCAAATGAAAGGAATTTCCTATTGATGTAATCACACTCGGAATCTGTAATCATAAATTAACTATAATATAGAAATTCAATTGCAACAGATCAAGATCAGCTATTCTAAGAATTGAATTGCAGAAATAAAGATCAACACTTATAACAATCTAGAGTTATAGAGGGTTCATGGGATATCAACCTGAAACCAGAAGATGAACAGAGCTGTGTACAGCTATTGAATAAATTGCATAAAGACTATCTACTCAGTCGACTGTTACGCTGTGACAGTTATCGATCTTAAGAAATGCAATACTGTAAATCACACATACTACTGCTGCGCACACAGAAAATATGATTAACGAAACATCACACAACCACAAGTTAAAATATCCTACCTTACTCAGCAATCTCTGCGGAAGGCGGGCCCAGCCTTCACACAGAGACGCTGGATGAACAATGTACAACTCCCTTAAACCAGCAGTACTCCTTGTATTAAAAAGAAAGAATTATTACAGATTGCTCCCACCGTTGATACACTAAATGAATTAACTATTTTTCAACCCCCTGGGTCGAGACATCTTTCTGCATTTATACCTACAAGTGATAACATCCCATCCTATTACAAAGGGCAACCATGAAGATCTCTGATCTTCAGGCGCCCTGAATAACATTGTTTGTTACAAGACGTGGCATGATACAATTATAGAAAACGCAAGAAGACTGTTGACTGGCCCAGAAGTAGCGATCTTCTCAGATCGCCATAATATTCGAGCAGCTATCCTGAAGATCCCTCGTTCATAGCACATTCTGTTACGGCTGCTCTGACCGGCTCTTGTCTGGAATATCACGTGCCTCAATCGATGATGGACAGGTTGAGGATCCATTTTGTATCACGACCATCCCTCGTCCCTAGACTTGTTCAGCTCCATTCCCCTGTATTCTGCTCATCTCACATTATCTTCATAGATCACACATATTAACACAAATTCGAGAGATAAATAGCCTTAATTGTCACAAGAATAAACATTAACTAAGGTAAAATAATAATCAGTCTTACCTTGACAAATTAAGGAATAAAGTGAAGAAAGTCAGTCTGATTGGCATGCTAAGCAGTGTAAAACAAGGGAAGAAGGGTGATTAAAGATGGTTAAAAAGGGACCAAATTTGGACTCAACACACAGTTTTCCCCTGTAAACAACACTCACAGAACCCCCTTTTTTTGGTAGGAGAGGCTCAGAAATGGGGGAACCCAAGTGGATTCAAATCCCTCCCAAATAGAGATAGCGGAAGGAATCACAACAACAGAATTACACCATGCATCTAGTTAAAATATGGTAGGCAATCACAAGGAGGAAGACAGGAAAAATCAAGTAGCGTCTACCATGAAAGGCATAAGAAATTTCATTCCAAAAGAAAGAGAAATCCACACTCTGCAAATCCAAGTTGAAGGTATCCAGTCACACATTCAACACATGAAGGATCATGCCCTCATTGGTAAATTTTTAGGGATCTGGCCCTCAGAGAAATCCCTCATGTGGTGTATTAATGCCACCAAGAAACCCTTGGGACACTACGACCTCCATTTTGGGGCCAAGGGTTTCTTCATGACTGTCTTCTTGAAAATCGAAGATAGAAATATAATATTTGAACAAGGACCATACTTTTTCAACTCTGTAGGACTTTTTTTGGAACCTTGGAAAGAAAGGTTCAGTCCAGAGAAAGAGGATCTGACTTATGTTCTAATCTGGATCAGGTTATATTCCCTTCCCTTGGAGTAATGGCACGAAAGTATTCTGGAGGCCCTAGGGAACACAATAGGATAGTTTTTCAAAATAGCAGAGAAAACCAATAAAATAAGGTACACATCATACACACACATCTGTGTTTATATGGACATAACAAAGGACTTACCTAAAGGAATCAATCTATGTTGGGATGATGAAGATTGGTTCCACCTCTTGGACTACAAACATATACCCTTCAGATGCACAAACTGTCATGAACATGGATACTTTTTAAGAGAATGTCCTGAAAACAACCTAACAATCGAGTAGAAAGGAAAAGAAGTTAAAGATGCAGACGACTTTACCAAAGTTTCAGGAAAAAAAAGAATGACAAAGAGAAACCAAGTCCCGGAGGTAAACAAAAAATCCATATATTCTAATGCTTTTGATGTTCTCCAATCTGATAAAGTGCATGTTAATATCGACATTGATGGCCCACACAAGGTTATCAGCAAAAACATATTGGACAAGGGGGGAAAAGATAAATCCTAGCTAAACCCCATGGAACATAAAACTGACATGGATATGATGGAGTATGATATTGAGGATATGGATATCGGAGACCTAGATCTGGATCAGCTAGAAAAAGTGGTTCAAGATCCGAAAAAAGGAGTTATCCCCTCACAGTAAGTTGTCTTGCTTAAGGAAGCAATAATCAAAACTAGGAAAACAAAATCCCTCGGAGTAGGAACTGAAAACTAGGGTACCAAAATCCATGAATTCATCCAAAAAATGGGCAATGAAATATGTGGAAGAAGAATCAATAAACAACACATTAAGGACGTAGGGGATAAACTGGTTTTCTCAAGGCAATTTCCCACCATAGAGGCATCATTTTCCGTACCTTGCAAACATTCCTAATGAAGCTTACATCTTGTAACATCATAGGTTATAATACGCCTCATAAGAAACATCTATTAAGAAGGAAAATTACTACGGAAAAACCTACAGTTATGTTTATATAGGAAACCAAATGCTCTGAAGAAAAATTCAAAACAATGGCAGCAAAAATATGGAAAGGCAACGATTTGATAGCCATCGATTCCACAAGTGCAGCTGGAGGTATTGTCATAATATGTAATCCCCTAGAGATATGTATTTCTAAATTTATGGCTACTAGATTCACCATTTCTGCTCACTTTCATATCATGGGAACCATCCTCAAGGGAATTCTCACCAATTTCTATGGGCCCTTTGCGCTTGCACCCAAACAAGCCTTCCTTCACTCACTGAAGTGGTTGAATCACTGGTATAGTCCAAAAGCACTAGATTCTTGGAGGAGACTTCAATCTCATCCGGAACCTTGGGGAAAAGAAAGGATGTATTTGTTCCTTGGGCACCTCAAATGCATCCTTTGACATTATAATCAATGAGTTAGCCTTGGTGGACATTGGAACTACCAAAAAATTGTATACTTGGAAAAACAAGTGTTTAGGAGATAGACATATTGGTTCAAGATTGGAACGATTCTCCCCACGATAGGCTTGGATCATTGTCCCAGTAGTTTAAAC
The DNA here is from genome assembly GCA_001517045.1 of Pseudotsuga menziesii. Lineage (NCBI taxonomy): Eukaryota > Viridiplantae > Streptophyta > Pinopsida > Pinales > Pinaceae > Pseudotsuga > Pseudotsuga menziesii. Next base: position 383,447 of record LPNX010293317.1, read on the forward strand.
TGGTGCATAATAGGGGAACACATGAGGAGACTCTTTAGATTCAATTTTTTTTGGCTTGCACATCTAGATTTCCAACCCCTCATACAACAATGGTGGAGTGACTTTAAGCCTCCAATAGGAACTCTCATGTGCAAATTTGAACAAAAATTAAAATATATCAAAGAGAAAGTAAAAATTTGGAACAAAGAGCACTTTGGAAACATCCATCTAGAGAAACTACATATTGAAGGTCAACTAGAAGACATTCAAAGAACCATCATGCAAGAAGGCTACATAGACTCCATAAAAAAGGATAAAAAGATCCTGCAGGATGCTTTGGATTTCGGAGAAAAATAAGAAGAAACCCTATGGAAAACTAAATCCATAAATATTTGGATCAAAGAAGGGGAAAGGAACTCCTCCTTTTTTTCAAGGAAACCATACAACATCATCAGGCCAATAGAATCGTCTACCTAAATGAAGAGAATGGCATAGAAGCAGTAATGTAGGGGAAATATAACACATTCTCACCGACCATTTCAAGCAAAATGGAAGAACCAGAGCTAGACAAAAATACATACATGGAAGGAATCCTTGAGAACATCCTCACCCTGGTGACACCAGAGAAAAAAAACTCCCACTCCAGCCCATTGAAATGGTTGAGCTTGAGGAGGTGGTCAAACAATTGAAAAATGACAAATCCCCAAGCTCAAATGAATTTATTACCAATTTATTCCACACTTGCTAGCACACCATCAAATATGAGGTTTTGTATATTGTTGAAGACTCTAAAAAAACATGGAAAATATTGAAATATTTCAACTCAATGTTCCTCTCTCTCATCCCAAAATAAAATGGAGCTGACTCCCCAGGTAAATTCAAACCCATCGCGCTTTGTAATTTAAGTTTCAAAATCATCACCAAAACCATTCCAAATAGGCTCAATCCCTTGCTACCTTTCCTTATCTCAAAGGAGAAATCTGGTTATGTGGCAAGCAGACAAATTCTGGATGGCATTACTCTTTCTCACGAAATTATCCACTCGCTCAAAACCACCAAAAAATAGGCATTCTAATCAAGCTTGACCTCTCCAAAGCCTTTGATAAACTTAATTGGAACTTCTTAAAGAAAATGCTTCTAGATTTCGGTTTTTGCTACCATTGGGTAAATTGGATCCTCACTTTAGTTTCCACCACTTTATTTTCCATACTTGTCAATGGCAATCCCTCTAAAACCTTCCAACCTTCTTGGGGAATCACACAAGGAGACCCTCTCCCTCCTTTTCTCTTTTTACTAATGATGGAAGGCTTAGGTCATCTCCTCAAAGTCAAAGTCCAAAACCATGAACTTAAAGGACTCTCCCCACACCTCAGAATGGAGCCTCAAACCCATCAACAATTTGTCGATGATACCATACTAATGGGGTATTCTTCAGTACAGGAAGCTAAAGCTCTCAAAACTTTCCTCAACAATTTCCTCCTTGCCACTAGTCTTGACATCAACAAGGCAAAATACTAGACCTATTTCTTCAACACCTGCCAAATCACGAAGCGCAATATCCTTCGCATTCTTGAATTCTCAAAGGCACACTTACCTACCAAATGCCTTGGTGCCCCACTAATAGACTCCTTAGCAAGAAAAGTATCCTAGAAAGATATTTTGGATATATTGAATCAAAAGCTTAGTTGTTGGACCTTTCACTCTCTTAACTTCCCAAGTCTCCTAATTCTTGTAAAAGTTGTTAAGGAAACTATGCCTTTATAGTTGTTCTCCATCTTGGCTGCTCCCAAATCCATCCAAAAAAACAATCTGGACCTTATAGTGCACCTTCCTCTGGTGAGGCTCTGAAAATCACAATAAATGGTTGTTGGTCGATTGGAACACACTATGTACACCTCAACTGGTGGAGACCTTGGGCTCAGAGACCATGCAATCAGTAACCAAATATGCAACACCAAGATCCGGTGGAGGTGGATCACACATACATCAGAACCTTGGGCTCTCCTATGGCAGGTTAATATGCCAGACACGGTCTAAGCAAAATCTTATCATATTTGACACTAATGTTAAAGGCTCATAGATTTGGAACTCTGCAAATGAAAACCAAAATATATTACAAAACTTTAGCTTCTGGGAAATACATAATTGTAAGACTGCATATTTCTTTCAAAACTCATGGAACCATCTAATTCCACGCACTGAAGGCCACAATCTCCCCATATTAAGAAAACAACTACTACTCAAACAAGCCTAAATAGTGAGTGATATGTGAAGTGAGGATGGAATATATTTTCCAAAAATGATATATATTTATTTTTGAATAATGGAATTTTTAATATTATAATAAGACCTTTATACAAATCAAGGGTCACCATTAAATGACGTGACCTATCAAGCCGACCTTAATTTATAATTACTAACTAACTAGGTTTACTAACTATTTAGTTTTATTACAAGTCATCCTTCTCTAGAATACTTCGTCCACGAAGTATTGGTAAGGATGGGTGGCGCAAATGAAAATATTCATTCTCCCATGTAGCATTGTCATCTGGTAAGTTTGTCCACTTGATAAGGTACTCCTTGAATGATCTGGAGCAAATTGTTCTGGTTTTAATTTCCAAAATGCATTCTGGTTCAAGCAATAATTTTCCTTCATCATCTAACATAGGAAATTCAGTTTGTATGTGAGTGGCTAAGCCCAATTTGTTCTTTAGGCATGAAACATGGAAGATGTCATGTATTTTTCCCTTATTTGGGATGTCTAGAGCATAGGCCACTTGTCCTACTCGCTTTCAAACTTGATATGGCCCATAGGAATTGGGTGCAAGTTTATGATTTTTGGAATTTTTTAGTGAATTTTGTTTGTATGTTTCAAGGCAAACAAACACCCAATCACCCACTTCAAATTAATGATCACTTATTTTTTAGTCTGCTTGTTGTTTCATGCAGTTTCTTTCTTGTTTGAGATGGTTCTTCAAATTGAAAATGACCTCATCATATGTTTCTAGGCAATCTCTTGCTGCTGGAACTTTGAAATTGTTAATGACATATTCTCTTCCTGTAGGAGGTGGGTATCCATATAAGGATTCAAAAGGTGACATTTTGTTGATGTATGATATGTACTATTGTACCAGCATTCTGCAAGGTGTATCCATTGTACCCATTGATTTTGTCAGTCGTTCACAAAATTCCTGAAGTATCCTTCAAGGAATTTATTTACTACTTCTGTTTTTCCATCTTTCTAGGGGTGGTACGAGGTACTCATGGTTAGTGAAGTCCCAACTTGGTGGAACAATTCCTTCTATAATTTGATAGTAAATTTAGGGTCTTTGTCACTAACAATAACCTTGGGAAACCCATGGAGCTTAAATATATTATTTGGATAACTATATGCGACTTGGCTTGCTTTTTCTTTGGATGACATACTATTGAAATGAGCATATTTTTTTAATCTGTCGATGACTACAAATATACTATCCTTTCCTTTTGATATAGGAAGGTTGGTGATAAAATCCATGGATACCTCAAACCATTTTTTGGCTAGAATATGAAGGGGTTGTAGGAGACTAGGAGGAGCCACCATCTCGAATTTCTGTCTTTGACATGTATCACATTCAACCACATATTTTTGGATATCATTCTTCATTCCCTTCCAAAAGAAGTATTGGCAGATATTGTGGTATGTTTTAAAGAAACCAACATGGCCTGCTGTTGGGGCATCATGGTTCTCTTTTAGGACTTGAGTTTTGAATTTTGATGAACTTGGTGAATATATTCTTTGTTTGTACCATAGTATATATTTTTCCCTTGAATATTTCGATTTTGTTTCTTTTTTGTTTTCAATTGCTTCAATTAGATTCCTTGTCTCTAGGTCTTTCACATACTCACTTTGGAATTCTGAAATCCATTCATGAGAAACTATGGATATGGTACATAGGGAGGCATCACTTTCATGTTTTGTTGATAAGCTATCTACAACCGTATTCTCTTTTTTCTTTTTATAAAAAATGTCGAAATCAAAGACTCATATTTTTCTTACCCATTTCTGTTGTTTGGAAGAGATATTTTTTTGAGTTAAAAAATATTTCATGCTATTGTGGTCTATTTTAACAAGAATTTTTTCCACAAACAAATATTGCTTCCATTTAACAAGGGCATGCATTATTTCCAACATTTCCTTTTCGTATGTGGATTTCGTTTTCTCCCTTGGTTTAAAATTTCAGCTTTCAAAGGAAATGGGGTGTTTATCTTACATGAGAACAACTCCTAAGCTCGTCCCTAAAACGTGATACTCAAGGATGAATTTCTTTGCAAAATCAGGAGTTGCTAACACTGGTGTGGATGTCATTAGGGTTTTCAAATTGTTCAAAATTTTTTTCTATATCCTTATCCCATTTGAAAGAATCCATTTTTAATAGTGATGTTAGGGGTGATACAATTTGGGTGTAGTTGTGAACAAATATTCTATAATAACCCATTAGAACCAGAAATCCTCTTAACGATGTAATTGAATTGGGATACAACCACTCTATGATTGCCCTAATTTTTTTGGGATCAACCTTAATGCCATCGGCTCATATGGCGTGCCCCAAAAATTATATTTCTTTTTTCCCAAAACTACATTTTGGTTTGTTAGCATAAAATTTGTTTTCTTCTAGAAGCTTCAATATTGTTTCTACATGCTTGAGGTTTGAGTTCCAATTTTTACTATAAATAAGGATATCAACAAAAAACACTAGCACACACTTCCTTAGGTACAATAGAAACAAGTCATTCATTACTGATTGAAATGTAGCCAAAGCATTGGATAATCCAAATGGCATCACTCAAAATTCATATAAACCTTCGTGGGTGCAAAAGGTTGTTTTGGGGACATATTCTTCTCGAATATAGATTTGGCAATATCCTGACTTTAAGTGTAATTTAGAAAAATATTTTGCACCATGTATCTCATCGAGAAGTTCATCAGCAAAGGGAATGGGGAATTTATATTTTATGGCGACTTTGTTTAATGCTCAATAATCAATGCAAAGTCTATACGATCCATCTTTTTTTCTAACGAGTATGACTGGTGCAGAGAAAGGAATCTTACTACGTGTGATTATTCCTCTAATAGATCTTGTACTAAATGTTTGATCTCTAACTTGTTCCTATGAGATTGTATGTATGACGTTTTTATGATTGGAGTTGATCATGGGATCAACTCGATGATGTAATCCCTACAAAATGGGGGATGGAGACCATGAGGAGGGTTTTAGAATATGTCACTATGTTCCCCCAGGAGTTTTCCTAATTCACATGAGTCACTGTTTTGTCTTTCGTAAGTTGTTCCCTCCATAGCATAGCAGTGTAAGAAGAAGGATTGACCTCCCTTTCTTACCATATTTTCCATTTTATTGGATGAAACAATTTGGGGGGGGGTGGGAAATTAATACTGTAAAACTTATATTTCCTCCCATTTTCATAGAAATTTATAAATTGTTCACGTAAGTTTAATCCAACTATCCCCAGTATTTCCAACCATTGTGCTCCTAAAACAATGTCAACCCCTCTGATTTCCATAGCATACATTGGCAACTTTAGCTTGTAGTCGTTTATAGCTAGTTCTACATTATGGCATTTTCCGTCGCACTGTGTAGTCTTGTTTCCTGGTATCGATACTTGGAAACTTGCGGTAGGGTAGATGAATATGTTTAACTATTTCTCCACCCTAGAGTCTATGAAGTTGTGTGTACTGCCACTATCGATCAACATCGTCAATTTTGTGTTTTGTATATGGCTAAACAATTTGAGTGTTTGGGGTTGAGAGATACCTGTCATTGCAGCCACTGAGAGCGTTGGTGTGATGTTAGACTCCTTTCTAGGCTCCTCTCTATCTAACTCTGTGTTGGAGGACAGTGTATTTCTTGATTCTTCATCATTATCGTCACTCATATTAATTTTTTCGCACAAAAACATATTCTTATTTTTTCATTTATGCCCTTGGTGCTAATTAGGGGCATTACGTCTACAACATGAATTGTCTTCCTTTTTCCCATTGGCTCTTAGGTGAGGTGGTATGTAAACCGATGAACATTGTGTCTTTTACTTCTCTTCAATTTATTTTTATTTTTTACGAGCTTGTTCTACGTCTTTTACATCTAATAATTTTATATTTCTTTGGATACTTGTTGGTCCTCATTTTGTCACCATTTTTGGCTAAATATTTTACATATTAACACATGTTTTGTTACCTTTTGGCATCTTTTCTACTATACAGTTTTCCATTCAACAACAGGTATGGTCATATTTTAATTTATGCAAGTTATGTTTTATTTTGCATCATTTCATGATTTTCTTGTTTAAATTCGATAATATGTAGTGATATTCTAATGTAGAAACTTTCATTGCAAAATCTTGGTCTTCAATGAACCAATGAGAAGCATTTCATTCATCCTAGATGTGCGCAGAGCGTATCCAACACATTGTCTAGCTCACTGTTCGAACCACCGAATCAACCGAGCATTGCTGATAGTGGATTCTTGAGTGTTAAAGGCATGTAATGGTCGTAGACTGTTGTGACCACATGCCAGCGTCTTAGCATAAGCCTTCTTCTGGAAGAGCACTCGTATGATGTCTCTGTGTGACACCTTGATGCTGGATCCGATTAAGACTGAGTTCATATGCCACATTGCGCACCAGAGAGGAACCAGATTTGCGAAGAAGAAGGAAATGTCATCTGTTGGTTATCAATGTAGTTACTTGTCATAATGACTGCCTTATCTTAAGAACAGTCGACCATTGAAAGGATCGAATTGCTCACCTTCTGTAAAAACACTATATATACAGATGATCTCATGCAAGAAATAGTTAATCGTTGAATGTTAATAGTTGATAGCTCGTGGTTAGTAACTAATAGAATCAATGAAGTTAGTAAGGATAGCGAGATAGTTAACCATATTATTAGTTGACTACAAAAATGTGTAATACTACCCTTTTATTTAATGAAAGTTCTGTTACGCTGTGTATGATCATGTTCCATTAGCAAGGCATTACTCTATTTGCTGGGAGGGCCCCCCGACAACAAGAGTTTTACATTTCCGTGTATGCTTCATTATTTCCTTTTCTCTATAACTAGTATAGTCTTATTTATGAGTTGCTTATGCAATTTCATTCCTATAATCGTTGATTTTAATTACTTTTTGTAGAATAGATTTCATTTTTATCATGTTGATTATGTAGTTTTCCTTTACAAGTTAGCAACCGGTTGCGCCTAGAATAGTTTCAAAATTTCTTTTCAAAGTTTTTACAGTTCATTGCTTGATTTTTAGACTAGATTCCTTTGGTTAAGTCATAGTAGATTTAGCTTTATTTATTTCTGTTTTTTCTTAAGTATATTTCAGTCCATTCAATAATGTAATTTCCTTTTTGAATTACGAGTTAGTTTAGATTATGTTTCCATAAGATTCAATCAGTAAGTAGATTCACTTTTTGCTCTTTCACATGTCATTAGCATATGCATGAGTCAACTGTTCTCAACAAATAATTTAAATTCATTGTTTTCTCAAAATTTTAGTATTTTATTTAGACAGACTGTCATTCAGACAGTTTGTTCCGCCTTTCATACGGACCTTCATTTCAACCTGTTGTCTAGTCTTTCATTCAACCTTACATATCTTTAATCTGTTTTGAGCTTATCTCCTTAGTTTTCTGATTTTGTTTTGATAGTGGTAGTTAGATAGTAATTGTATTTTCTCTCAAGACCCTTAGATGAGATTGTTTAGACTACTTGTTAAACCTCATTCTTCTTTCTCCTTTCTTCTCACCTTATGCCTAAGAATTATGTCATGTGTTTTGATCTCTTGTATTGATTTGAAATTAAAATTTGAATTGTTCCTTTGCATTGGAAGTTTTAAATGCATTAATATATTAAGTGTCATTACTCATAATAATACGATTTGTTCTCTCAATCATATGGTTATTAAAGGAATCTACATAATAGAATTTAGATCATCTTTATAATTTTTTTGCTTTTTCATAAATCATGTCTACCTTCTTGTAGTATTATTTTATGTTTTGCAAATAGGACTTATTTGTTTATAGATAATCATGTTTGCTATAGCCTGTAATTGGATGGTTCTTAGTCTACATATTTTCATAGAGATTAAGTTAGATCTGATTCCTTTTAGTTTCTTCACTTCATTTGAAATCCATTTTGACACTTCTCATGCTCCTGTCCCAATGACAATAAACCCTTATCCTCAAAATAATCAAGGAGAATGGAATTAGTGGCCATCTATTAGTTGCATGTATAGTTTTTGGTAAACATATTTAGTTGTTGCAAATTCTTCTTTGTGTAACCAATTCTTAAAAATTTGTTTATCAGTAAAATAGACCTTCTTATAAAGAATAATTCATTGTCATCATACTGTCCACATATTTGTCTTTTAATAGTTGTTTATAGAGTAGAGTAGTATAACTTGATACCACTCCGCCCTAGTACTATGTTTCTGTTATCTTAAGAAGTTGATTTATTAGGTGTTCAACTCAGTCTTTCATTTTGAAAGACCTTCCAATCTCTTGTTTACTAAAGTATTACCATGATACCATAAGAATCCCTCTACCTTCACATATATTTTGTAACAACTCTAAGCCTACCAACCCTAGTCGATAATTAAATATTAGGTAAATTATTCAAGACAATATTTTTCCCAACATTTTGGTGTCGTTTCCGGGGAGTATTTATGTAAGGTAGAATAGATATAGGCTGGTGGTGGGGGAGCAGTAAGATGAGAGGTAAGAACCTGTGCATCTGTTATAACAGGAACTCCCAAATCTAGTAGTAGTAGTAGCATAGGATATATTTGTTAAGATAGTAAAATTTTGTTAAAATATTTATTAATTTTTTACAAGAAACATAAAACCCCAATCATCAACTCAGTGAAAATTCATCGAAAAAAAAACACCTATAGGAAGTAGTTCTGTTGGAAACATAAAGAGATTCTTACAGGGGGAAATCATAGAAAGAGGAGAGATCTTAGAAGGCGGTCCTAAGGGCCTCATTTCTAACAAAGTTTAAAAGAAGTAACTATTGGGAACCCTTAAAGAAACCACTAAGTCACAAAATTAGATAATAAAACTTTTATTAAGTGGGGGAGCTGAACTTCATTAATTTTGTCAATCTCGCCTAGGTGAAAGCTCTCTTTGGCAATTCAATAAACATAGTAACCCCACAAATTAACACATCCACAGTAGCATCTCCTATTCCTATAAGAAACAATAAAAGAATGGGTGATTAGAGGAATATTTCTCCTATAAAATAACATTGGGACACCCCATTCCCACCTTGAAAGAAACCTTCTAGGTACACTCACTTTAGAAACCAAACTTACCTGAAGAACCATGAAGAAGAACGAGCAGTAAAGAGCAATCTATATCCAAAATGTAAAACTAAACATCCTCGACAGGAATTCCCATTAAACAAAACATTTCCATGTTATATCTTCATGGGGCATCATGTTTTTCCCCAAGGGACCAAGATGAATCCTATCAAGATAGAGGTAATCATTGGACTTCCCTCCCCAAAGACTCTTCCTCCTCCTAATTCTTAAAAATATTATGGGTTATCATCATTTGTAAATATGTTAGTATGTGTATATCTCTTTGAATAAATAAGAGTCATTTCTAATCATTTCTTTGTAGAGGACTCTTTTTCTATGTTTTCAAGAATAAAATAAATCATCTAACAAATGGTTTTGAAATTTGGTTACAAATGGGTCTTTCTATTTCTTTGAACAACTCATGGGATATTACCTGAAAAAGAAAATATTATAGAAAATATATCTTAACTTTGAAGTTTTAAAGTTCTTGTACATCATTTTTAAACCATTTATTTTATGAATTTGTTATGCTCTATATATATATGGTGTTTTTATTCAGATATGTACATTCTCGATTACTAGAACAAGTGCTCAAAAGACTCACTTCAATTATCATGTTCTTCAGAATTTCTACACCTAGAGATTACTAGTTCATCTACACTTGTTATCAAAACTTGACTCTTAAATATTTTTGAGAACACTCCAAGATAAGTGGAATTTCTGCTTTTGGGGAACATTATCTTTTATAAATAAAATAGACCAAAAGGCCTAGGAACACCTTTAAGTTATTCTCTTTTGACATAACCTATAGTTAAGGCCATTTTGTGAATTTATATATATATAAAACTCATTTGTTTAGCAGGGCTTAGCATGCTCTAGTACCAATCGACTTCCATATACTCAGAATCTTTATACAAGGAAAACCTGTCGGGGTACTAAACAGGCCTGCTGGTGGCGGGTCAATGATAAGTAACAACCTAAAAATAAGGAAATTTGATAAATGCAAGTAAACCTATCGTGGTACTGAACAGGCTTGCTGGCAGCAGGGCTATGCTTGCATGGTACCAAGATAAACTCATTGAGGTACTAAACATGCCTGCTGGCAGTGGGGCAATATTGAGTGAGATCTTGTTAATGCATCACTAGGCACATGGTTTAAAAGAAAAATATGTTTAGGCCTATTGTTTATGATGTCATTAAAGAATAACCGTAAGTTGGTCTTGGATCCGACCATCTAAATTCAATCAATATCTCAGATATGTTTATCCTACAAATGTGACTCATAGTTGTAAACTCCTACAAATTTGAAAGTGAGCTGAAGAATTCTTGAGAGGATAGGATATCTTTACAACAAGGCTAGGATGACTAGTTTTCCCTATGGTCCTTTCACTTATATCTTCATGATAAATTTATACATATATATATTTGAGCACTGTTATTTTTGGATAAATTTATATATCTGAATCCTTTCCGTCTATTAGTTAATCTTTCTCTCTTTTACAAACTTACAACAGCATGATTGAAATTTTGTTAATTTATTTTGGAAGTTACTTAGTTTTCTTGTATGGCTTGGGGACATGCCATATCTTTGGATTGGGGGAGGATTAGCCTGACAATCTGTCTTTATTTTTACCTATAAGAGACTCATTTCCAAATGATAAAGTGTCTGTAGGATAATGAAAATAGAGAAATTAGTTTTAAAATATTGGATGAATAGGGAAGAATGCAAGAGAATTATTTCATATGACTTCTTTGTGACCTGCCAGCTTAGGAAAAGCCACAGTTAGCAACAGTCTGATCCAGTAAGCTCATTTTTACAGAAATCTGTATGAAGGATCATATGAAGGGTCGAATATTGGTATGAATAAAAAGTCAAATGACAAGCTGAATAAAAATTATGATATTTTCGTATCTATGGTTAAGTGTTAGCTTAATTTCGTTTGGGTAAAAAGCTAAGTCATATCATTAGAGTCACATCCACAGGATATTATAAACAATTTCGATTCATGATAGTACGAATTAGATCTAATATGATTTTATTTCACCTCCATATGGATATGATACGACCTTAGGGTACCTTCTAGTTATCATGACTCTACCATCACCATTATCCTCTTTTTCCATTCGCATGCATAAGATATCAGATAAGTCGACCTTCTTGTTGAACTAAGGCTATGGTTACGAATTTGGTTATATGTCCGTATTAAGTTATATGCTCAACCTGTCCAAAGCTCGCGTTGGAATGGTTGAACCAACTAAACTTTAGAAACTCATTCAATTATGCGTTTTTGATGGCACACATTTCAAAAATTTCCATAATGGCACGATCCTCTAAGCATGCCGAGTTGTTTGCATGATAATTTGGTAGGTTGAATGCGGCATGTTTTAAAACCAACACTGTGCGAACCTTCTCCCATTCCATCGCTTTCACTAACCATTATCACTGTAGAGCATTTTAGACACCTTTCTCTGCAAACCCTGTATTCTCTCCCTTTGCTTAAACCATGCCGAACCAATTTGAGCTGGAAACTTACCAAAATTTGTTCCAAATGACAGAGTTTAGATAATGTTGGGAACAATTTTTCCGCACTAGATGGAACCCATTCCTCCATCTACTGCAAGGATACGATGATGAAATATCATTTCTTTTTGCAATGGGGTTCGTGCGATAATGGTGAGGGTAGGAAATATTTCCTTCCAAGATACAGAGGAATCGATTGCGCATGCCACTAAGCTTCCCTGAGAAGGTGAGCGATGGCATAAAAATTGGTTTGTTCCAAGGGAATCGCATAAATTTTCCTTCAAGCCCAAATTCTGGCATGTGACAGGCGCAAAAGGTTATCACCATAGTTGGATAAAGCCTAAATGCATCAATCAATTGACAGTCATTATTCATCTGATTACCTTTGAAGGTAAGTTTAGTGTTTTCAAATCCTGTCATCTCCGTTTATTGGCCCATTTCATCGATAATAAAATTCTTAATTTTCCTTTCTTTTTCCTTCGAAGTCTAGAAAAAATGTCGAACTTGGTTCGCAAAAATACCCTTCACCCCAAACACAACTTATACCACCTGTTGTAATCTCACAGATCACAGAGGGTTACCAATAATACATATTAAAGCATATAGACATAACAGATAAGAGATAAGAACATATATGCAAAATAACAGATTATATTATATCATGAGGGTCCATACAAACATAGAACTAAACCAAGTTCTCATCTGGCTCAACAGCCTAATATATATGATTTACAAACAGTTACATATAACTACCTGTCAGTTCGGTCAACCGACATGACCTTATGCGGCCAACCTAATCTCTAATTAGTCGGTTATTCAACTTAGTCGGCTCACCGACTAGTTCCTCCAACATCTCCCCCAGGAACAAAATATTTCAGCGTCCTGAAGAAACAGGGGAGGTACTAAAAAATTTTACTGTCTGAGATAGTTATTTTATTGTTTTTTTTCATGGGCTATGCAGTTGGATGGTTGGTTTCTTCTGTATGCATACTTGAATGATTGCTTCTACTGTAATGGCCAGTTGTTGTTGAAATTCTGTCCAACTTTGTAGTACTTTCTAGATGTCGATGGTTAGTGTTGTAATGCTTGATAAAGTTGACATCTTCTCCTGAATGGAAAGGTCTGCTATTCTTTTGCATGTCAGGTCCCATGAACTAGTCTTTTTCTTTTGCTGTTTCCAGTAGTCTTTTCATTTGCGGGAAGATGGTATCTAGTTTCTCTAAGCTTGGGAGTGCTTATTGCACCCACTAGTGTGCTTGTCTTTCGAGTCTCTGCAGTTTGGATGTCTCCAGCACGATTTGATCTTGTATTGTATTTCTCAGTGCTTCTTCAGTGTTTTCTCTCTTTTGCAATGATTGAATCCATTCTTGATTCTGTTAGGTCTGCTGGAATACTTGCCTGTAATAAGTAGGCCAGTCCCGGAGTACCTCCTCTAGAATGACATATTCTTCCATGTGGTCCTACAACACTTTGTAAGCTTCTAAGAAAGTTGTGTACCGTTGCATTAATAATCTTGATGTCTCTTCTTTTTGTTCTTCTTTTGTATTTTTCATGTGTACTTGTAGGGTTGCCACCACACTCTCAAACAGTTGATATGATTTTTCTAGTGGCTTGTCGGTTCCGACTTCCATCGACCCTGGTATTATAGATTGAGCTAAGTTCCTGCATTTTGATAGGAATTTGACTTGTTCATTCTCAATGTCATCAAGCTCCTTGTGTTTGATCTGGCTTCTTATTTTTGCTTCAGTGGCCAAATTTTCTAAGAGTTGTCCCAACTCTCCATCTTTTAGCTTTGTTGTGTTGACTGCAGTGGTCGACCCAAGTTGGCTAATGTGGACCATTGTCGACTGTGATTCTTTGTGGTGGTCCTTCTTATTTCTGTCTCTTTTCCTCTTGTGTTTATGTTGTTCTACTTGCTATTATGCCTGTGCATCTGCAAGGGGTAGACTCTCCAGTGGTTGATTTTCTTGTGGTGGGTTTTTTGGTTGCTGATTTGCAATGGTAGGTGGAGCTTCTGGTTGGATTTATTGGGTCAGCTCTGTAGCTGGATGTGTATATGGGGGATTGTGTGTAAAGGGTTCAGGTACATATTATTCTAGATTTGGTAAAGGTTCTAGATTGGGAAGTGGTGGTGGAGATGGTGAATGGTCGGGTGTAATTGGTATAGTGGGGATATTGTCGGTTGGTGTCGGGTGCTTGGCTTGTGTTGGTGAATCATTTGGGTCATTAGAGAATAGCTTATTGATAATCCAGTTGATTTATTCTAGGTTCTCTTCTTCCACATCTCTTACTAGCGCATTGGCTAATGGAGGGTGTGGGATGTCGATAGGGATAAAGGATGAAGTTCGACTTGCGACAACTTGAGATGTCTTGTCGGGGCTCTTCACAAATGTAGACTTTATAATTCCCATAGATCTTGGTTTTTGGGGTATTTGTCCAGGTTGTTGAGGAATGAGCTACCTTAATACACTAGCTTCAATCAGTGGACATTTGGTATAGATCCTCTAGACAGAGGTGAGTAGTTAAGGAAAATTTTCAATGTATGCCTGGAAATCACAATCCTGGTCAAACCTCTCTTTCAAGGTTTCTGGCATAGCATTTTTTCATATGTCGACTTGGCTTATGGTGGGTATCTGTGGAATTTTTTCTTGTGTAATCTAGGTTGGAGATGGGGGTGGGGGTGTAGAAACTATATCAACAATGTTTTCATCCGTCAAAGTGTTTGTACTTTTTACCTTTTTCAGTCAACCCTGCTGTGCTCCTAACTCGACAAAGTGTTTGGATTGCGTCTCGACCAAAACTTTATTCGCTATAGATTCTTCTATGATGTCAATAGCCGTAGCTACTAGTTCATATTCATCCTATGATTCTAAAAGGATCAGCTTGCGCTTCCCCTTCCATTTTTTCTCGCGACTGCTATTTCCCTTGCTAGTTTTTGGATTTTGTCTTTGGTTATAGCGTATTCTGGGTTGTCAGATTCAATGTCTTCCTCCAATCCTTCTCCTCCCTCATGTGGTTGAACTGGACTGATACTTTTCTCATCTAGTTTGGTTACCTGCTGGTCTATTGGTGTACTTCCCCTTTGGTTCATTGGTGGTATGATTGCTAATTGTAGTCTATTCGTGTCTTTTGTTGGTGTTTCCTCTGACATGAAGGTGCTGATGTGTAGTTGGAGTTCATAGTCCTCTTCCTTCTCCTGGTCTGTCAGTGGTTCTTCAACTGCTAGGTTTACTTCCTTATCCTTTGTTGGTATGGATAAATTTGTGTCGGATTGTCGAGCTAGCTCGCGGAAGATCTCTTCGACTGTTGGGTAATAGTCGAGAGGCTTTTCTTTTTCTTTTGCTCCCTGCATATACCAAAATGCAGTGTGCTCGAGTTCTAGTTGGATGTGTGCTGTTTTCAGTAGACTTCATCAGATTTTCTAAGGCACCCTCCATCTGGTTGTTTGTATTTTCAGGTGTTGGAACCAGTTTTCCAATAGTACTTTTCCATTTGCTAATTCTTTTAATGTTCTAGTGTATGAAAATGGCTTGAACCTCCACATGTGAAATTTTTTTTGTTCTTGGAACTGCTTGTCCCCGACTGGGCACAAGTGGTACATCACTACCCAGATTATCAGAGATGGGAACCTTATGATCTCGATCGACTCTTGGCATTTCTCACAGATATTTTTGAGCATGTCAAAAACATACTAAGCCCATCTGTACACTTTTCCTATTTATGCTATTGTGTCTTCCGATTCTAGCATATCCAGCTTCAAGTCTCTCCCTCGACCTGTAGGTGCGATCCATGTTGCTATAATTTTGGCCACTATTTGTGGCATCCGAGCTTGTATCTGACTGATCATTAGCCCTTTTGAATTTTCCCCTGATGGTGTTCCAGTTAGTCGTTCTACCAGTCCTTATTTTATGCTAACTGGGGCTGGGTCGCCTTGGTTTGAGATACTAGTCAACTTGTATATGAATTCGCCAAAGATTTCGACTGGTCTGTCGAAGTAAAATTTCCCATTGTGGTATCAACTGATAATGAATTTTACCACTGTTTCTTTCGTTCCTCCAAAACTCACCATGAATAGTGTGCTCATGTAGTTCATAATGGATCTGTGGTTAATCTTTTATGCTTCTTATGTCGGTTTCTTGTCAACATAGGCCCATTCCTTGATTTCGACACAAGTTTTCTTCCATGAGGTTTCTTGTACCTTGGCGTTCTTGATGTTTCTTAACCTTCTCATTAATGGGGTTTCAGTAGATTGTTGTTCCTTTTTCTTTGCAGCTGCGGATCCAGTTTGCTTCGATGCCATCTCGTTGGTCTCTTAGTTGACTTTTCTTACAGGTTCTTCTTTCTTAATTTTCTGATTGCTGAATTGCTCTATCTCTTCAAAATACTGTAAATGATCTTTTTTTCTGGTCCAATATTTATAGGTGGAGCAGGTGACGTTTCTATCGATGGATGTATTAATGGTGGAAGTGATGGTCTAGTGCGGTATTTGGATTTTGCGTTAATTACGATTTGATTTTGGCGCTTCTTTTGACCGTAGTCATGAAGGTGTGATTTGACCTTCGGGGTCATCGGTCGATGTCGATCATGTGAGTGGTTGATGGTGGTATGTCGATGGGTTTGATGTCCATTCTCAAAGTGCTAGTTATTATATACTTTGAGATTTCCTGTCATCCTGGGTTATGGGTGCTGGTTCTGTTTTGTTGTTTTTAGGCTTTTTTTTAGATTTTTATCGTTTTTGTCTAACAATTATGATCATTATATGTATGTTTTTTTTTGAACTGGTTTTAATTTTTGTACCATTTTAGTCAGGCACCATTAACAAGTTTCCGAAATACTATGCCTTGTAATGTCTTTAGTCGGACTGATCCATTGGCATGAGTCTCTTCGATAACGTAAGGTCCCATCCATTCTATGTGTAACTTTTTGGGTTTTCCTTTTACTCGACTATTGTATAGTAAGGCAAGGTCCCCTACTGACAGATTTTTGTTTTTGATATTGTGATCATGCCAAGGATTCTACTACTGTTTTTGGATTTCTTGGTGTTGTAGGGAAATAAATCGGTGTTCTTCTAGCTTACTTAATTGTATCAGTC
The DNA here is from genome assembly GCA_001517045.1 of Pseudotsuga menziesii. Classification (NCBI taxonomy): domain Eukaryota; kingdom Viridiplantae; phylum Streptophyta; class Pinopsida; order Pinales; family Pinaceae; genus Pseudotsuga; species Pseudotsuga menziesii. The sequence goes on from LPNX010293317.1 coordinate 400,398, forward strand.
AGTCCTTCCTCCTCTCTTCAACATTGACATGTAAAATATTTGCTATGATAGGTGTTTGCTATCGAAAATGTAGTGGAACAATTGCTTCTTGTCCATAGACTAGTCGAAATGGTGTCTAGTCGGTCAAACGCTTGTATGTTGTTCTATAAGCCCATAGTACTGCAGGTATCTTTTCATCCCAGTCATCTTTGTTGGTATTGTAGATTTTTGTTAGGCCCTTTGTTAATGTTTTGTTAAATTCCTTGATTGCTCCATTTGACTGAGGGTGATAAGCTGTACTATGTCGGTGGTCAATTTTGAACTGGTCTATTAGTGCTTTGATTGTTTTGTTAATAAAGTGTGACCCTTGGTCACTGATTAGGGTTATTGGGAATCCAAATCTAGTAATTATATTTTTGTAGATGAATTTAGCAGCTATCTCACTGGAACATGTATCGACCGGTTCTACTTCTTCCCACTTGGTTACATATTCTACTGTAGTTATAAGGACCTTGCACCTATTCTTTTTGCTGGTCTCGGGAATGGTCCTATGAAGTCTATGACCCAAATTTCAAATGTCAAACTTGGGTTTACTAATATCAAAGGCATTTCTGTACTAGGAAGAGGTCGACCTAGTCATTGATATCTATCACATTGGCCCACAAACGTTTTGTAATCCTTATATAGTGTCGACCACTATAGCCCTAACTGTTGGATTTTCTTAGCAGTTGTGTCTTCTTGAAAATGTCCTCCCCCTGGTCCATAGTGTGCTTCATACATGATATTATCTCTTTCATGTTCTAATACGCATCTTCTGAGGATGTCTCCTAGGCCCATTTTATATAAAAATCCATTTATGAGGCTATATGATGCAGCTTTCATGGCTAAGATTTGTTTCTTTTTCGTGCTCATGCCCTTTGGTGCTTAACCATTTTCTAAGAATTGAGCTATTTCCTCTAATTCTGTTGGGACTGCTTCTATTCAAAATAAGTGTGCATCTGGTAGGTCATATTCGACTCTTGTCGGTTCCTCTCCCGTGTCAATTCGTGACAAGTGGTCGCGTATGACATTTAATTTTCCTAGTCTAACAACGACTTCAAATTCGAACTCTTGGAATAGTAGTAGCTATTGACAAATTATACCATGGTGTAAGGGTTTGTTTACAAGGTATTTTAATTCTTGGTGGTCAGTATAAAATATGAAAGGGTTGGCTAGTAGGTAATGTCGATACTTCTGTAGTGCAAAAACCATTCCTAATGCTTCTCTCTCTGTTGTCAAATAGTTTCTTTTTGCCTTATTTAGTTTTCTGATGCTGTAAACTATGGGGAAATCCATTTCGTTGTCCCCTAGTTGTGTTAAGATCGCTCCTATTGCTAGGCATGATGCGTCGATGTGCACATGGAATTTGATCGACCAATTTGGGAACCTTAGAATGGGTGTCTCTACTAGCTTCCTTTTTAGTGTTTCAAATGATTTTTTACATTCCTCTATCCAGTCGAACTCTCAATCTTCTCTTAATAGTTCTTCCAACGGATAAGTCATATCTGAATAGTATCTTATGAATTTACTGTAACATCCTGTATGACCAAGTAGTACCCTGACTTGTTTTGGGTTCACTAGTGGTTTTAAGTCGAGGATAATTTTTATTTTTGCGAAGTTGACCTTGATACCTTCTTTGCATACAATGTGTCCTAATAGTATCCCTATAGGAGCTAAGAATATGCATTTCCTTATGTTCAGATATAACTGGATTTGTCAGCATCATTCGAACATGATCCTTAGCCATTTGCAGTGATCTTTTAGCATAGAGTATATTGTCCAATCATCAAAATATACTACCATTTTTTTGTAGATATATTCTTGAAATTTTTTGACCACAATTCTCAAAAATACTGCAGGTGCATTTTTTTAACCAAAAGGTATAACTATGTAGGCAAATGATCTGAATTCACATACGAATGTTCTCTTTTTCTGGTCTTCTTTGGCTATTGGTACTTGGTTGTAACCCGAGAATCTGTCTATAAATGAGTAGCATTCATGTCCTGTGAATTCATTTAGGATTTCATCTGCATAGGGTGTTGGGAATGGATATGTTAAGGTGACTTTATTTAATTCTCTGAAATCGACATAGATCGTTAGCTTTTTCGGGTCATGTTTCTTTGGTTGAACAACCATTAGAATTTCCCATTTCGATTGGTCAATAGGATAGATAATTCCTGCTGCAAAAATATTATCAATCTCTTTCTTGACTATCTCTTTGTACTTATGAGCTAATTTATATGGCCTCTTCTTTACAGGTTGGACATCAGGTTTAATGTTGATCTTCATTTCACCCATTTCATGGAATAGACCTTTGAGATCTTTGTAGTCTCTATCTAATACATCTTGGAATTATTTTAGTAAGTTTACTATTTCGGTTTTTTGTTATTCACTCCAGTAATCGCCAATTTTTGCCATTTTTGGTTGATCATCATTTGATATGTCAAATTCTCTAGTTTTCACTTTGGCATCTAACCATTCTGGTGCTTTGGTTTCATTGATTGGTCAGCTCCCTTCTTTAAACTATGAAAATATAGCAGGAAAGTCTGCTGCATTCATTCAGTCGGTATCTTCTTTGTCGGCTATCTCAACTTTAAGCACTGTACGAATTGGTTTTGTTGTTTCTGAATGGTATGATTTCCATTGAAAGCTTTTCCCTTATGGATTTTCATTTTCTATTTGTAACCTTGTTGAATGTGGTATTGTCTTGGTTTGTATGTTATTACATGTTATTGTCAGTCAGTCATAATTTTGTGTTAGGGTGTTGTTCCCGGTCGGTTCTATAAATCCTTTGATTTGTTTTGCAGTTTCGACTAACTTTTCATTTTGTGGTATAAAGCTGAAGTCTTTGATGAAATTTTCTCTAAGCTCATGCCATTGAAATTTTTCACCCCGTGCTTCTTCCTTTTTGTACCATTTGTTTGGTAAGACGAATAGCGTCGATGGAAACAGGTGTGGCCATGTGCGTTCGTCTTTGTACCCAAGTCTTTTCCACTCTTTTTCACATGTTTTTATGTGTTCTTCTGGGTCCTGCCCCTAGATGAACATAGGTATTTGGGATTGTTTGGTTAGTCTTTTTCCTCTGAATATTTCTACAAAGTAAGTCGAAGTTGTTGTCCATGTCTGCAATCTTGATTGATGGGTATCCCACCATCTATCAGCTTGTCCTATGAAGGTTTCTATTAAGCTTTGTAGTTGGCCATGTTCACTAATGTTTTTAGATACTTTCTTTATATCCATAACTGGTGATTCTCTTTCTTTGTATCTTGGGATTTGTTTGATACTTATATTTGTTGGTTTTAGGGTAGGGTATACCCTGCATTTCTTTTCAAATACTTTTGGGATGATGGAAACTAGGAAACATTGTTGGACTAGTTTCTTCTGTACTGTTTGAATGGTCCAACAAGCTATTACTTATGTCTCGTAGTTTTCGACTTCCCAATCATATAATTTCTGCATTGGAGTTGTATCCTACTGAATCTTAATGTCCTACGTGAAGTTTGCCATTGACATTAGGTTCTGTATAGTCTTCATTATTTTGTATTTGATATAATTTTTGGATGTCGAATTCTTCATCAATAGGTTCTATCTAAGGTTCTCCTTGGGATGGATGGATAGGTACTATGACTTTTTGTCCATTCCCTTTTAGTTTTATCCTTTCTTTGTCTAAATATATTGATGCTTTCATTTTTCTTCCCCGAGGTCGACCTACTAAAGCTGGGAAGGAACTAGATCCTTCCTTAGGGTCAATAATTTCAAAGTCGACTTTGGTCGATATTCCTTTTATTGTCATATCGACATTTCTCCAAACTCTGATAGGTTCGATTAGACCTTGGTCGGCTAATTTGAGGTATATTCCTGACTCCTATAGTTGAGGTCTACCCAATTGTTCCCAAGTGTCATGAGTCATAATGTTTACTTGTGAGCCGAAGTCGAGTACAACTTGTCGAACATGGCATCCTTCGATTTCTAGGTCAACAAGTGGGTCGGCATCACTTTTTCCCTTCTAGTTTAGACCTCATATGTTTTTTGTTTGTTTTTCTTTATTATTGTTGTGTTTCATATTATACAATAAATCAATGAATTGAGATACCGATTTATCCTCTTGTACTAAACGTATTAATTCTTTAATTGTGCTTTGTCGACTATCATCAGCTTCTTCTTGTCAAGCAAATTATTTAAATATATTTGTTGCGTCTTTATACAATTGTTTTTGTTTAGCTGGGTTAGGATAATTGTTATTTTCTTTTATTTTGCTTATGCATGGATTATCACTCCCCATTTTTGTCCCTTGTCGGGTTACTATATGCAGATTCTTCGTATTAATTACATCATGTTTTTGAATGCATGACAAGACATTAACATTTTTCTTTTTATTGATTTTATCAAGCATAGTAGGGAAATCCTCTAATGAGTGATCCCCAACTCCACAACTAGTACAAAATTTTAAATCAATTATGTCCTTATATGGGTATTTTGCATATTGATGACCTTCTTTATAGCATATGAAACACTGGATGGGTCGACGTGGTCGGTTGTCACGATTCCCATAGAATCGACCTCAACCTACATATCCTCATGACGGTTGTCGAACTAACACTCATATTGACGGCCTTCATATATTTGATTATTCTGTTCATTTTGAGCATTGCTTCGCTGGTTGTTATCATTGTTCTGGGCAACTACATTTGTCTGGTAGACTGCTTGGTAGTTTTACCGATTCTTTAAGTTTAAGTGGTAGTCGGCTGTGGCGTGACTTTTTACTTCACAAATTGTACACCAAGATGCTTTTCCATTTTTCATGTTATAAGGGGAATATTTCGTTGTGTGTTCTCCATGTTCTTGGCAGATGTCGTAGAATCACTTTGTTTGAACAAATCGAATGTCCTGCCAACTTATGTCTTATCGACAGTTATCTTTGGTCTGTCCGGCCGTTGAGTATTTTGTGCACCAGACATCCTGATTCTTAACGTTCAGCTATTTCAATGATTTCTGCATGATTTCTAGCTGTTCTTCCAGTCTAGTATCTGTGGGATATGTTGGGAAATCTTCGTCCATCTCCACTTGCAGAGCTTTAGTAAGTGCGTCTTCGTACATTTTAAACATCTCCAAGCTTATGTGCCACCGAATTTTCTGTGATAGACCTGCAAGAAACCACTAAATTTATAGTTGTTCATCAATTACGTAATTCAGTTGGCTAAGGAGGTCTTTACAACAGTTGTCATACTCTCAAACAGACTCTGCTGGCTTTTGCGATGTTGTTTTCAACTTTTTAGCTGCCAGAAGTTTTGCACCTAGATCCTTAAAGAAAGATAAGAATTGTGCTTTAATTTCTACTTTAGATGCTTGAGGGGTTCTCTCAGTAAAGGTCATGTACCACGTTAGTGCTCTTTTCCTCAAGGCACCAGTGAACTGTGCCATCTATCGATCCTCGACTGTAACCTGATTTGCCTCCCATGTTGAGTCATGGATGAACCAATTTCGTCTAGGGTCTTCGTCATCCTTGTATAGAGGGATAGCGCTGATCCGTGACCCATGTTGAAATCACTATCTCTATCTCCTTTAGGAGGTGGCAGTGGTGGGGGTGGTGGGATGTTTTGCTTGTCTCTTTGTGTAGAGCTATTGTCGACGAAACTTTCATTCCCATCGGTTGTTTTGTTTGTCATTTGTTCTCTAACAAGTAGTCAGTTTAGGTTGAATTCTCCTATCGATGTCCAACTGCAATTATTTGTCTGCAGGTCCAACTGTTCTGTATTTTCCAAAGTTGTATTTGGCAAGGGGGGTGCTCTTTCATGTGTCAGGTAAAGTAAGTGGATACTTCAGTTGGAAGGGTACGCATGAAGCGTGACCCAGTTTCCTTCATTGAGGCGATGAATCACTAGATGATTATCATCATTTACTTTGTCGTCTAGTCGGCTCCATATACCAAACTCACCAGCTCTTAGTCGTAGGTCTTCTTTGACAATGGAATGCATCCTGGTACTTGAATTCATTGGAGATAGAGGTATTATCTCTTGGGGAACTTCTATTTGGATAGCTTCACACTGCTCTATCCACAAGTCTTCTTCCATGGGTGGTGCTTCTTCATCCACACCTTCTTCCTATTGGTCATGAACCGACTCTGGCAGATTTATTTCCTTTCTTGTCACTCTAGTATTCATTCCTCTTTGCAGTGCTATAGCCCTTTCTCTTCTTTCTTCCCTTCTTTTCAGCCTCTTCTCTCTCTCTCTATTCTATATAAATCCGTTGTACCTTTGTGTCTCATTGTCCATTCGATTTCATTTTTAGGTTGTGTTGCCGCCTTTCATACAATTGGGTCATGTGGCAAAAATATTCAAGCCACTTTGTGTGTCCTTGGGGGAAAGTCTCGAGTCAAGGCTGTCACCTTGTTCTTGACTCCTCCGTTTAGGCTCAACTCCTAACGAAGCCAAGGGGGGTAGACCCTATTAAGTTACTACGGATAATTACTTAGTATGGTGATGTTAAACTGAATGAGTTACTTAGGAGTTTGAGATTTAACTATAGACAATCAAAGATGACAAGATACAAAAATGAACACACGAAAGCACAATGCCGAGACACAATATATATATAAAGCAAGAAAATAAACAGTGCCTTAGAATGGAGTCAAAAATAAAATCAATGTACTTGCATGTTCTTGGAGTTAATGTTTTGCAATTGCCTCTTGGTACGTTTTAAGTTAAATTTGAGGTGTGAGTTGATTAAAATTAGGTGAGGGGGTGGACTCCAGATATACCTGAGAGTACTTGGAGTATGTCCAAAACTAAACCTTCACGGCTACTCGCAAGGAATATGTGGGCTGAATGGAGTCTCTGGGGCTATTGTTCATAATGCACCCATTAGGGTGTGATAGAGATCGGTGCCTGAGGTCACTTTTCAGAATTTCCCGTTTCCTTTGGGTATTTTGCCATCGTAATGGTTTGATCTAGGTGTTGGATTTTCACCTGATGGTTTGTCAATTTGGGAGAGTGAGTCCTAATTATACTAGTCACTCAGATGATTTTGATACAACTTGACTGATAGGATGAACCACAGGCAAGTGCAGAGCATACCCACCGGAGTCTTGTCAATTTTAGTAAATTTAAAACGGGTGTTCTTGTTAAAAAGAAAACCCTCGAGGAACCTCTTTCGATCCAAGTGGATCTCAATCAGGGAATCAAGGAGGGGTTAATTTTATAATATTTGAAGAAACAAGTGATGAAAATGAAAATACAAATACACAATTCTGGTTTTCTAATTAGTCCTACCACGAATCTCTTTCCCCTTTCGGGTCAATCGAGAAGTCGTGGGGTAAGTATTAAGATTACTTTGAAATATCAAATATGGAATATGAAATTAATAATGAATTAAATTATATGACCCTATATATTAGAGCTACGCTAGTTTGAAAAGGGATGAACAAAAATTTAAAAAAAAGACATCGATGCAAATCCCCCCAGGGGGGATGGGGAATGGGCTCGAAAGAGCCTATTCAAAAATTATTTTTATTAATAGTGGTTACAATATCAAAGAACTGATATGATTCCTCTTGATCCTTATACAGAGTGAAATCAAGAGCTTACAAAGTGCGAAAATTAAAGCTTTTAGTCAAATGGGAGACCCCTGGGGGGATTTGAATGCTCCTGAGGCCACTCTCGAACAACAAATTCATTTATTTTATGTAAAACCTGCTAAAAACCAGCAAGAATATTAGACTAAAATATGCCCAAAATCACTCTGAAAGTACCTTTGGGTCAGCTTACTTTTAACCAAAAAAAACTAAGTTAAAACTAGTTGAAAAGGTGGAAAGGATCCAAGCAAAGCAGGCTTTCCTTGGGATCTTGGCTTTCATTTTGGGTAGCCAATAATATGTGCAATTTTATTTCAGAATATGAAATTTTAACGTACAGCAAAGGAAACTACCTTAAAAGTAAGCTACAAATTTTCATTTAAATGCTTGCAAAAAGAGGGTAATTTCAGCTAGATCTCTTAAAATGTAACTTTATATGCAAAAAAAACTGAGATATAGACTTAGGAAAGGACCTTACTAACTAGATATATATGTAATTTTCTTAATGAGACAGACTTGAGCAATAAGATTCCTTAATAGTAACCAGTTTGGAGAAAATTTAAGATTTTTAAAGGAGGAAAAGGAGAAGAGAAGTGCTTGTTGCTGAAGCAGATCTGCAAAGGAAACTTGGTAGTGAAGAACCAAGGGGCACAATATTATAAATATATGTTGAAACACCAATGGAATCAAACCTGAACCATAGATCTTCCAATCACGAAAAATCTGTAAGCTACACAACAAATCTTGCAAACAAAACCATTAAATCTGAAGATACATATGAGAAGTAGATGATACAGCATGCAAATAATCTTATTTAGCATACATGTATTATCTCATTCAAACATATGCATAAAAATAGAATTAAGTAAGATTACTTACAATGATCTATCCCTATGATTCCAATAACCATTCAGGCAGACAACAGTTAAGTGCAAAAAATTGAAAAAATAGCAGTTTCACCTCAAATGCAACATGATAATGATGATCCACACATGAAAGGTACTCCACAATTGAGCCTCCAATGATTCTATTTATTTCAACAAATGATTATCAATACACAATTACAATAGCAATCCCTTCAATCCAGCTCTAACTAGCTTGGAAGAGGGAGCCTCAGCGAGGATGTTTACAAAAAATACGACATCCAGCCCAGGGGGGGTGTAATTCCCAAGGAATCAGATCAAATCAGCTGATGGAGAGTCAATCAATGCAGATCTAAAGCTGAACTGAGCCTACTTGTCAACCGGGGGCTTGATTGAGCTGACACATCAACCCATAAATCGACACATTGGTCCACAGAGCATCCAAGAGAGTCCACACGTGTGGAGGAGAGAGAGAGGGTGCAATTCCCCATGAAGACAGCTGAAGATCAACTCTGGATTTGATTTGATCACCTCCTTCAGTCAAGGATTTGTCAGATCCAGTCAATCT
>LPNX010293317.1:409505-420649 GCA_001517045.1 Pseudotsuga menziesii
ACGATGTCTAGCATACTTATACATTGACACATAGACTCTAATAACCTCAATAGGCCTAAATTCCAAGTCGACCACCCCAACTTTGGAGGTATGGAGTGAAAAACTCAGAAATTATCAGTCATTTATTCAACAACCAATAATAACCAAGGGAAAAAACACCTTGGGCTGATCAGATTAACAAATAAATTCTAAGAGACCGAGTTTTTTACAGACACTATCATGCTAGAACATTTATTACAATTCCCCCATGGGGTATGAACATGTGATATAGTACAACAAGCACTTCCCAGAAGTACTTCCAAAGGTCTTCTGAAGTCCGAACAAGTTAACCCTGTCCGGTTCACCAGGCTCACTTGAATAAAAAACCACTAAGTACAACTTAGGTGGTAACAGGTTGAATTTTCATTGCTGGTGATGGTTTCTCCTTTTAGTCGACTAGAATCCTCTTCACTTTACCTTGACATATGACTAGCTACTCGCCCATGGCCTACCTGACGCTTTAGAAAGCTCAGATAGTTTTGTTTACTTGCTTAGGAAATATTCCCACTCCCTTTCGGCAATGAATTTCTCCCACTTTTTCTATTTCTCTGCCCAGCTAGAATTTGGTGGTAGTTTGTGTAGTGACGAATGAGGTTCTAGAATATGACCCTCCTTTTTCTATCAGGAATTTGAACAGTAGGGTCAGTAGGGAGCACAGGAACTACTTGTTAAGGTTTGTATAGAATTTTTTTGAATGGTTTCTACTGAAGTTCTTTCTTCTATAGCTTGCTCCTTCCAGAATTCATCAGTGACCTTTTCAAACCACTCTGACAGGTTTGTTCTTCCCCCTCGGATTAGTTTCTCTAGCAGCTCTTGGTCCTTAGTTGCTTTCGGATTTTTCATCAAGTTTTTTCAAAAGCTGGGGTACCAATTCTACAAAATTCTCATGAGTTTCAGTGAAGAATCTCTCCTTCTCCTAAGCAGTCATCAATCTGTTTCTCCTCACGTATTTCTGCAAATAATTTGTTATCTTACGCTCCCACCAGTTCTTAATCTCATGTTCTAATATCATCTGCTTATATTCATCTTAGATATGTACTACCAGCAACAGAACCAATGTTGTAATCTCACAAATCATAGAGGGTTACCAATAATACATATTAAAGCATACATACATAACATACAAGAGATAATAACATAGATGTAGAATAACAGATTATATTATATCATGAGGGTCCATACAAACACAAAACTAAACCAAGTTCTCATCTAGATCAATAGCCTAATATATATGATTTACAAATAGTTACATATAACTACCTATCGGTTCAGTCAACCGATACGACCTTATGCAACCGACCTAATCTCTAATTAGTTGGTTATTCGACTTAGTCGGCTCACTGACTAGCTCCTCCAACACCACCACAGCTTGATCAAACTTTTAATCCTGGACCAGCTCAAGGAGTGAAACCAACCTTAGGAGACCTTTGTATTCAAGGTGCTTAATCCCCATCTTAATATCTGCAAATGATCTCGTCATTTTCACCGTGGAACTAGTCAAACCTTACATGTAGAAGAAGAAAACCCCAACATTTTCCACCTTGACAAAGATATCTTAGAACCTAACTCATCTACAAAAAATAACCCTGCTAGTCCTTTGTCCGCCGAATTTGTACCTTTCTCACGAATTTGCACCAGGAAACAAAAGGCAAAAAATTTTCAATGTATGCTTCGGCCCATTACCCAGACTGTAGTTCATTCTGATGTGCAGACCGATCATTCAGACGATGTGGCCGAATTAGAGAAAACCAAGCCAAATTCATCCCTGTTAGCATTAGCCTGTCTTTCTGCTGAATTACTAAAGGATGTCAATCAAACAAACATTCCTACATCTATCTAGGATATCATCCCTGAATAACAAATTCCTACTATTGATTTGGATCTGCCATCAAGGGAAATGAGTCCTCCACTAGTTTTCAACTAGTCCGCAGAGCCATCTATGCCACCGCATCCAACAATAGACCAGTTAACTTACATTAGAGGAAATTTGGGGTCTAAAATGGGCCTTATAAAAAAACATGCCAACAATAAATTTTGTGAGTTGGAATTCAAGAACCAACAGAATTTCAATAAAATGAGTCAACCATAATAGTTGAATTGACATATTTGTCATAAAAGAAAACTAATTTTTTTGTTCGTATTTTTGACATATCTTCCTTTGTTTTAACTCAAATTCCAGGCAGGAGAGCTCATTGGATGTGGAATTTAATTCCACATCCAACGAGTACCCACATTGCATACTTTTGATGGACCCTGCTACCCCAAAAAGAAGAAATACCTAAAAAAAAATGTGAAGATGATGTCATCATCATGTTTTTTCAGGAATTTCTTGTTTTTTGGGTAGCGGGGTCCGTCAAAAGTATACAGTGTGTGTACTCTTTGGATGTGGAATTAAATTCCACATCCAATGATATCTCCTTGTCAGAATTTGAGTAAAAACACAGAGAGATATGTCGAAAATACAACAAAAAGGTAGTTTTTTTCATTCTTCCTCCAAAATTAATAACTATTATTTTATCATTTTCCTTAGGAGGCCCATTTTAGAACTCAAATTTCCTCTAATGTGATTTGACTAAATCAACGAAGCATAATGAAGGATATGTTAAGTTGATTTCAGATCTTCGGGAGGAGAACAAAGAATTGCGGTTACAGATTAAAAATATGGAGGACCTCCACAAGACCGTTAGTTTATCACAGAGGAATCAGCAAGCAAGGCATGCCCTTATAAAAGTGTAGGCTAGGAAATTGAAGTTCAAAATATCCGCTTCATCAAAGTCGGAGACAGTTGCTGACGCAAATCTTCCTCCTTCCTAATGCTATATTTTATTTCTGACCAGTGGGACCTAGCATTATTTCAGTTTGGGGGAATGCTGGTCCTCATTTTCTCACCATTTTTGGCTAAATATTTTACATATTAACACATGTTTTTTTACCTTTTGCAATCTTTTCTACCATACAGTTCACCATTCAGCAGCAGGTATGGTCATATTTTAATTTATGCAAGTTATGTTTTATTTTGCATCATTTCACGATTTTCTTGTTTAAATTTGATAATATGTAGTGATATTTTAATGTATGAAAATTTTCGTTGCAGAATCTTGGTCTTTAGTGAACCAGCGAGTACCATTGCATTCATCCTAGATGTGTGCAGAGTATATCCAGCACATCGTCTAACTCACTGTTCGAACCACCAAATCAACTGCACATTGCTGATAGTGGATTCCTGAGTGTTAAAGGCATGTAATGGCCGTAGAATTTTGTGACCGCACGCCAGCATCTTAGCATAAGCCTCCTTCTGGAAGAGCACTCGTATGATGTCTCTATGTGACACCTTGATGCTAGATTTGATTAAGACTGAGTTCATATGCCACATTGCACGCCAGAGAGGAACCAAATTTGAGAAGAAGAAGGAAGTGTCATATGTTGGTTATCAATGTAGTTACTTGTCATAATGACTGCCTTATCTTAAGAAAATTTGACCATTGAAAGGGTCGACTTGTGTTGGAGGAGATATTTGGTGAGTCGACTAGTCGAATAATCGACTAATTAGAGATTAGGTCAGTCGCATAAAGTCGTGTCAGTTGACCAAACCGACAGATAGTTATTTTTAGCTGTTTGTAATCATATATATTAGGATGTTGAGCCAAATAAGAACTTGGTTCAGTTTTGTGCATGTATGGACCCTCATGTTATAATATAATCTATTACTTCCTTATCTATGTTCTTGTCTCTTGTGTCTATTATGTCTATATGATTCCATGTGTATTATTGGTAACCCTCTGTGATCCGTGAGATTACAACATTAGTTCCATTTTTGGGAATACATATACGAATGTAATGACCATAAGTAGATGATATCAGAATAGGATATTAAGAACCAGTGGGAGCGTAAGATAGCAAATTATTTGCAGAACTACGCAAGGAGAAACAGATTGACCGTCGCTCAGGCGAAGGAGAAATTCTTCACTGAAACACATGAGAATTTTGTAGAATCAGTACCTTAGCTTTTGAAAAAACTTCTGGATGAAAAATCCGGAAGAAACTAAGGACCAAGAGCTACTGGAGAAACTGATCCGAGGGGGACAAACAAACTTGTCGGAGTGGTTTGAAAATATCACACACAAATTCCGTGAGGAACATGCCGTGGAAGAAAGAACTTCGGTCAAAAGCATTCAGAAAAGGTTTTATACAGACCTTACCAAGCAATTCCTTTTTTCCTTACTGACCCTTTTGTTCAAATTTCTAATAGAAAAGGGAGTGGGCCATATCATAGAACCTCATCCGTCACTACAGGAACCGCCACCAAATTCTAACTGGGAGTATTTCCTAAGCAAATAAATAGAAATATCTGAGCTTTCTAAAGCATCGGGTAGGATATGGGGGGGTAGTTGGGCATATGTTAGGGTAAAGTAAAAAGGATTCTAGTTGACTGAAGAAAATACCATCACCAACAATAAAAATTCAACCCCAAAAGAAAATCAAATGAATAGTGACACACAAAGGTACATCGGAGTTACAAAGAGTAGAAAGAGAGAAGAGGCTAAAAATAAGGGAAGAAAGAAGAGAATAGGCTATAGTGCTGCAAAGAGGGATGACTACTAGGGTGACAGACTAGGAAAGAAATCCTCCAGAGTCGAGTCATGACCTACAGGAAGAAGGCGTAGATGAAGAAGCATCACCCATGGAAGAAGACTTGTGGATAGAGCAGTGAGAAGCTCTCGAAATAGAAATTTCCCAGGAGGTAAGACCTCTGTCTCCAATGAATTTGAGCACCAAGATACAATCCATTGTCGAAGAAGACCTAAGACTAAGAGCTAGTGAGTTTGGTATATGGACCTGATTAGATGCCGAATTAAATGATGATAATCATCTAGTGATTCGTTGACTAGAGGAAGGAAACTAGGTAACACTTCAAGCATACCCTTCCAACCAAAGTATCCAATTTATTTACTCGACAAATGAAGGAGCATGCCCCCTTCCAAACACATCTTTGCAAAATACAAAACAGTCCGACCTACAGACAAATCAGTGCAGTTGGACATCGATAGGAGAAGTCAACCCAAACTGAATGCTTGTCAGAGAAGAAACGACAATTAAAACGACCGACAAAAACAAAATTTCTATCGACAACATCTCTGCATAGCAAGACAAACAAAACATCCCACTACCTGCACCACCACCCCCACCACCGCCGCCTACTAGAGGAGACATCAACACCAATACCGACATGGGTCATCGATCAGCACATATCCCTCTATACGAGGGTGACGAAGATCCTAGATGACATTGGTTCATTTGTGAGTCAATATGGGAGGAAAATCAAGTTACGGTTGAAGAACGACAGATGGCATAGTCAATCGGTGCCTTGAGGAAAAGAGCACTAACTTGGTACATGAATTATATCGAGAGAAATCCCCAAGCATCCAAAGAGGACATTAAAGCAAACTTCTTGTCTTTCTTTAAAAATCCAGACGCAAAATATCTAGTAGCCAAAAAGCTAAAAACAACATCTCAGAAGCCAATAGAGTCTGTTTGGGAATATGACAAACGATGGAAGGACCTCCTCAGCTAACTAGACTATGTAGTTGATGAACAACTATTAATTCAGTGGTCTCTTGTAGGTCTATCATAGAAAATCCAGTGGCACATAAGCTTGGAGACGTTTAAAATATATGAAGACACACTTACCAAAGCTCTGCAAGTAGAGATGGACGAATATTTCCCAACATATCCCATTGATACTAGATTGGAAGAACAACTAGAAATCATGCAGAAATCATTGAAAGAGCTGAACCTCAAGAAACAAGATGTCTGGTGCAAAAAATGCTCCACAAATGGACACACTAAAGATAACTGTCGGCAGGACATAAGTCGACAAGACGTTTGGTTTGTTCAGACAAAATGATTTTGTGACATTTTCCAAGAACATGGAGAACATACAGTGAAATATTTCCCATATAAAATGAAAAATGGCAAAGCATCTGAGTGTGTAGTCTGTGAGGTAAAAAGTCACACAACGGCCAACTTCCACCTAAATTTAAAGAATCGACAAAATTACCAAGCATTCTACCAAATGAACACAGTCCCGCAGAATAACGATAACACCCAGTGAAGCAATGATAAAAAAAAGCCAAATAATCAAAGATGCGAAGGCCGTGGATATGAGTGCCAGTTCAACAACCGTCGTGGAGGATATGGAGGTCAAGGACGATTTTCTAGAAATCACGACAATTGACCACGATGGCCCATCAAGTGCTTTACATGCTACAAAGAAGGCCATCTCTATGCAGACTATCTATACAATGGTAGAACCAATCTAAAGTTTTGTACTAGCTGTGGTGTAGGAAATCACTCATTAGAGGATTGTCCCACCATGCTCGAAAAAATTAATAAAAAGAAAAATGTTAATGTCTTGTCGTGTGTTCAAAAACATGATGTAATCAATACAAAGAACCTGCACATAGTAACTCGACAAGGGATAAAAATTAGAAATTATAATCCACGTATAAGTAAAATCAAATAAAAATAATGATTATCCTAACTCGGCTAAACAAAAACAATTATATAACGACGCAACGAATATGTTTAAAGATTTTTCTAGACAAAAAGAAGTCGATGACAATCGACAAAACACAGTTAAAGAATTGATACAATTAGTACAGGATGGTAAATCGGTATCTCTATTCATCGATTTATTATATAATATGAAGCATAATAATAATACAGAAAAACAAACTAAAAACATATGCATTCTAAACCAAAAAGACAAGAGCGATGCTGACCCACTTATTGATCTAGAAATCGAAGGATACCATGTTCGACAAGTTGTACTTGACTTCGGTTCACAAGTAAAGATTATGTTTCGTGGCACTTAGGAATAGTTAGGAAGACCTCAACTATATGAGTCAGGAATATACCTCAAGCTAGTCGACCAAGGTCTGATCGAACCCATCAGGGTTTGGAGAAATGTCAATATGACAATAAAAGGAATATCGACTAAAGTCGAATTTGAAATCATTGACCCTAAGGAAGGATCCAGTTCCTTCCCAGCTTTAGTAAGTCGACCTTGGGGAAGAAAAATGAAAGCATCAATATCTCTAGACAAAGAAAGGATAAAACTAAAAGGGAATGGACAGAAAGTCATAGTACCTATCCATCCTTCCCAAGGGGAACCTTGGATAGAACCTATTGATGAAGAAATCGACATCCGACAACTATACCAAATTCAAAATAATGAATACTACACTGAACCTAATATCTATGGCGAGCTTCACTTAAGCAATCAAGATTCAGTAGGATATAATTCAGACATAGAGTTATATGATTGGGAAGTCGAAAACTAAAAAACCCAAGAAAGAGGTTGTTAGACCATTCAGGCGGTACAAAATAAACCATTCCATCAATGTTTTTCTGTCTCCATCATCCCAAAAATATTCAAAAAGAAAAGTAGGGAATATCCTACCTTAACTCTAACAAATATAAGTATCAGACAAATTCCAAGGTATAAAGAAAGAGAATCCCCAGTTATGCATATAGAACAAGTCTCTAAAAATATAGGTGAACATGGTCGACTACAAATCTTGGTAGAAACCTTTACAGGACAAGCTGCTTGATGGTGGGATACCCATCAATCAAGATTGCAGACACGGAAAATAGCTTCGACTTACTTCGTAGAAATATTCATAGGAAAGAAGCTAACCAAACAGGCACAAATACCTGTTTCCATCCAAGGGCAAGACCCACAAGAGCACATAAGAACATGCGAAAGAGAATGGATAAGACTTGGGTATAAAGACGAACGTACATGGCCACACCTGTTTCCCTCGACGCTAACCGACTTCCCAAAAAAATGGTATAAAATGGAAGAAGCACGAGGTGAAACATTTCAATGGAACGAAATTAGAGAGAACTTCACTAAGGACTTCCGTTTTATATCATAGAATGAAAATCTAGTTGAAACTGCAAAGCAAATAAAAGAATTTATAGAACCGACCAGAAACAATAGTCTGATACAAAACCATGATCGACAGATAGTACCATGCAATAACATACAAACAAATATAATACCACAGTTGACAAGACTGCAAATGGAAAATGAAAATCTGGAAGGGAAAATATTTCGATGGAAATCATATCACTCAGAAACAACAAAACCAATTCGCATAGTACTTAAAGTCGGAACAACCGAAAAAGAAGATACCGACTGAATGACCGCGGAAGACTTTCTTTCTACATTCTCACAATTCAAAGAAGGGATTCGACCGATCAATGAAGCTAAAGCACCAGAATGGTTGGATGCCAAAGTTAAAACTAAAGAGTTTGACATATCAAATGATGATCGACAAAAAATGGCAAAAATTGGCAATTACTGGAGCAAAGAACAAACGGCCGAAATAGTAAACCTACTGAAATAATTCTAGGATGTATTTGCTAGAGACTATAAACATCTCAAAGGGATAGTCCATGAAATGGGCGATATGAAGGTCGGCATCAAACCTGATGCCTGACCCATAAAGAAGAGGCCATACAAATTAGCTCATAAATACAAAGAGATAGTCAAGAAAGAGATCGACAATATGCTCACAACAAGAATTATCTACCCTATCGACCAGTTAGAATGGGAAATCCCCATGGTCATACAACCAAAGAAACACAACCCAACGAAACTAAGAATTTGTGTCAAATTCAGAGAATTAAACAAAGTCACCCTAACAGACCCATTCCCAACACCATACATAGATGAAATCCTAAATGAAGTCACAGGACATGAATGCTACTCATTTACAGACAAATTCTTAGGGTACAACAAAGTACCTATAGCCAAAGAAGACCAGAAAAAGATGACATTCGTATGTGAATTCAGCTCATTCTCCTACAAAGTTATGCCTTTTGGTCTCAAAAATGCACCTACAGTATTTTCGAGAATTGTTGTCAAAACATTCCAAGAATATATCTACAAAACAATGGCATTATATTTTGATTATTAGACGATATACTCCATGCTGAAAGATCACTACAAATGGCTAAGTCTCATGTTGGAATGATGCCGACAAATCCAATTATCTCTTAACATAAGGAAATGCATATTCCTAATTCCTATAGGGATACTATTAGGGCATATTGTATACAAAGAAGGCATCAAGGTCGACTTTGCAAATATAAATATTATCCTCAACTTGAAACCACCAGTGAACCCAAAACAAGTCAGGGTACTACTCGGTCACATGGGATATTACAGGAAATTTATTAGATACTACTCAGATATGACCTATCCACTAGAAGAACTATTAAGAGAAGATCAAGAGTTCAACTGGACAGAAGAATGTAACATGTCATTTGAAACATTAAAAAGGAAACTAGTCAAGGCACCTATCCTCAGATTCCTAAATTGGTCGATCAAATTTCACGTACATATCAATGCATCAGGACTAGCAATAGGCACGATCTTAACAGAACCAGGGGCCAATGGAATGGATTACCCTATAGTTTATGGCAGCAGAAAATTAAACAAGGTAGAAAGAAACTATTCAACAATAGAGAGGGAAGCATTAGGAATGGTCTTTGCACTACAGAAGTGTCAACATTACCTACTAGCCAACCCTTTTATTTTCTATACTAACCACCAAGCATTGAAATACCTTGTAAACAAACCTCTGCACCATGGGAGGATTTGTCGATGGATACTACTATTAAAAGAATTTGAATTTGAATTCGTTGTTAGACCAAGAAAATTAAATGTTGAACCTGACCACTTGTCGAGAATCAACATGTGAGAGGAACTGATAGGAGTCGAAGATGACCTACCGGATGCACACTTATTTCGAATAGAAGCTGCCCCGGCAGAATTGGAGGAAATAGCTCAATTCCTAAAAAATGGTCAAGCACCAAAGGGCATGAGCATGAAAAAGAAACAAATCTTAGATATGAAGGCTGCACCATAAAGCCTCATAAACGGATTTTTATATAAAATGGTCTTGGACGACATCCTCATGCGATGTGTATTAGAACATGAAAGATATAATATCATGTATGAAGCACAATATGGACCGACAAGAGGACATTTTCAAGCAGATACAACTACCAAGAAAATCCAATAGTCGAAGCTATGGTGGCTGACATTATACAAGGATTACAAAAATTTTGTTAGCCAGTGTGACCGATGCCAATGACTGGGTTGACCTCTTCCTAGTACAGAAATTCCCTTGATATCAGTAAACCCAAGTTTGACATTTGAAATTTGGGCCATCAACTTCATAGGACCATTCCCAATACTAGCAAAAAGATCAGGTGCAAGATATATAATAATCGCAGTAGAATATGTAACCAAGTGGGCGAAAGAAGAACCTATTGACACATGTTCCAGTGAGATAGCTGCTAAATTTATCTATGAAAACATAATTACTAGATTTGGATTCCCACTAACCTTAATCAGTGACCAAGGATCACACTTCATTAACAAAACCATCAAATCACTGACAGACCAGTTCAAAATTGACCACCGACGTTGTACAGCTTATCAC
Organism: Pseudotsuga menziesii; assembly: GCA_001517045.1. Classification (NCBI taxonomy): domain Eukaryota; kingdom Viridiplantae; phylum Streptophyta; class Pinopsida; order Pinales; family Pinaceae; genus Pseudotsuga; species Pseudotsuga menziesii. Next base: position 420,065 of record LPNX010293317.1, read on the forward strand.
CCTCATTCGAATGGAGCAATAGAGGCATTGAACAAAACATTAATGAGGGGTTTAAAAAAAATCTGCAACACCAACAAGGACAATTGGGACAAAAAAATCCCTGCGGTATTATGAGCCTACAGGATAACATACAAACTTTCGACCAACCAAACACCGTTCCGACTAGTCTATGGCCAAGAAGCAGTCGTTCCACTACATTTCCAAAAGCAAACACCTATCATAGCAAATATCTTACATGTCGATGTTGAAGAAGGCAGGAAGGACCGACTGATGCCACTAAGCAAGCTAGAAGAATGCCGACTACTTGCTTTAAGACATCAAGAAATTCAAAAATAGCAGCAAAAGGATTGGCCTTATCGCAATATCAAAAACAAAAATGTGTCGGTAGGGGACCTCGCCCTACTGTACAACAATCGAGTAAAAGGAAAACCCAAAAAGTTACACACATAATGGATGGGATCTTACGTTGTCGAATAAATTCATGCCAATCGATCAGTCCAACTAAGGACGTTACAAGGCATAATATTTCAAAAACTTGTTAATGGCACCTGACTAAAATGGTACAAAAATTAAGTAAGTTCAATA